>LZPO01066509.1:64270-96854 GCA_001675575.1 Neotoma lepida
AGTAGTAGAAGAAGAAGAAGTAGAAGAAGAAGGAGGAGGAGGAGGAGAAGGAGAAGGAGAAGAAGAAGAAAATAGATACCCTGCTAAGCTGGATAATGGTGCTCTTAAAGGCCATAGGTTATTAAGCAAAAATTCCAATGCCAGGTGAATACTTGCTGACAGGAAGCTCTCCAAACAATACAAGCTTTCGTCATTCTTCTTGGTTATTCACCAGAACTGATGAGATCCCACTGCTGAAGACACCCCACATCTTGGTTGCAAAGGGCAGAGAAATAAAACTTTANCTGAGCTGCAAGTTTCTTGCCTGTTGGCTATAACTATAATAGTGCCACAAGATTATAGGGGCAGGCAACTTTGGAGAAAAGACATCACTTGNCTTCCCCACTTAAGAATCTAATAATCTATGATACCAACCTGCTAGACAATGTCAGGCCCCCCCAACTATGGAACAGACTTTGAAGGGAGGAGTGAGGATTAAGAAATAATAGATATGAAAAATAGAGACATAGACATAAAAGAAAAAGACAGAGACAGAATAACATCAGAAGGGCTCTGGGTAAATACCACAGTCACCCCAAGTTTATTCCCCATGGGCTTTTTATACACCAGCAAGGGGAGAAGCAAAAGACCTCCCCTTCTCAAGGACACAATGGTTCAAAGTACAAACAAGTGTAAACTCCTTAATTCTCAAAACATCTAGTAGCTACACCTTACGGCAAAACATCCTGTAATTAGGCCTTGAAATATAAGACATCTGGTAACCATGCCTTCGGCCAAATTATCCTATTATGTAGCCTTGTGGGGCAAAACAAGCTTGGACTCTCTGACTTTGAGTCAAGATGGAATAAGGCCACACTATGGGGTCTCTATGGGCCCCTACAGGCAAAATGTGCCCACTGGTACAATAGAGTCATGGTTGGTATGGGGCAGGCTTTCCACTCTTTGGTTGGGTTTTAGGTCTTCTCCACAAGAGTGAATTCCGAATAGTGTAAATTCAGCCAAAAACTTATGGTTGTGGTGGTGTTAGGTCCTGTGGGTGAACTTACTACTGTTGTTTAAATTGTCATGAATTTGAGCTTCTTTCTAAATATTTACATATATNCCTGTAGACAAATGCTACTCTCAGCCATCACCGGATAAGCCTCTTTTTGAAGTGAANGGTGGTGAATACAGAGACACATTTTTGCTTAAGACACTGCACACAAGCAATGGTTGAGTGGTTAGGACTAAACAAGTCATTTATTCCACTCCCTTTAAGTCTCAGGGGTCACTGCAGAAGAGGTGGTAGAAAGAATTCAAGACGAGAAGATAGAAGAGGTATGAAATGTTATCTTTTGGGCATGGCCTGCATGGGCAATCAATTATGATTTTATAGCAACTGTGGCTGCATACAATGGGCCTATACAATTCTGGGCCTATCAGCAGGTTGNCATGGATCAGGAAGAGGCTTATGGTACCNTTCTCCTCCCTGCCCAGCTATTGGCTACTGATGGATTCTAGGGTGGAGTTATCCATTCACTGCTGAGTCTATCAGGATAGTGCCTAACCCATGCTCACGTAGATGAAGCAAGTCAAACTCAATTTCTACAAAACCCAAACTAAACAAAATGATAACAACAACAACAACAACAACAACAACAACAACAACAACAAAACAACAACGTAATGCTTGTGGAAAGGAGAGCTGTGGGAAGATTAATAGGGGTGGAAGGGAAATTATAGAGGGTCGGTCTCGGGAACCAGAAGCCATACCCTTTATACATGAGTGAAAATGCTGAACATCAAACTCAATAAAAGTTATTAAAAAAAAAGAAATTAGATCTTTGCAATCATAGAAGAAATGCTTATTGTGCTCAGACTCAGTTTACCTCTTGGTACCAAACTAACTCCNCACTCTTCCTCCTGCTCCTAGAATGTGGTAGTGTATTTTGTGAAAAAAGGAAGCAAGAAANGGAGCTAAAGCTCTGGTCTCCGGATCTCTGCCCCCCACTGCCCTGGGTCCCATTGGTTCGACTGTCCTTGGGCATCATGTGTGATAGGGCTATTTTTGTAATGAGAAAGGCAACTGGAAACTTTTCTCACTTTTTTATTGGGCTACNCACATTGATTATCCTTAGTGATATTCCACTTGGATAGTACAAAGTTATCATTCTTATTATTATTACTAAGAATTGAGCACTATATAATAATTCAACATAATAAATTTGAATTTTTCTTTTCCCCAGTTTGCCTTTCTTGTGTTAACTTCACATGTGAGTTCATGTCTTGGACACCTAACAACTTGTGCTTATCTCTAGGGCTTGTTCCATAAATACTGCATGTAAAATTAAAATCAGTTTTCCAGGTCAAGAGGAGGACATGGCACTTAAGTTTTAGGAGTTTTAATTCATAAAAGCCAAGATCTATTATGTAATTTTTAATGGATTCCTTAAGGCCATTGATTTTAGTAGTAGTTAGTTGAGTAAATACTAATTTATATGTGGTGGACTTTCAGTTCAGATATACCAGGTGATTGCCTAAGGGAGAAAATGTTTAAAAGCTACTTAGTATGTGGCTGTTTTAGGGCTATAATCAACCAAATATTCAATAATTGAGGCAGCAAACCCAGAAAGTTGGCAACACCTCAGCTTTACTTAATAACTGTGACTGTGCCATAGTTAAAAAGCAACGTTTACAGGCGGCCTCTTGGGGAAAAGCCAAAGGCCCAAAGACGGAGCTGCTGATTCAGTGAATGTCCCTTGCTCCACTGGCCCAGGGTCAGCCAGATTTGCTGAGGAGTTTGGGTAGTCNTTCTTGAAGATGGAAGAGGCCATAGTGTCATTTAATCTTTGCCTGTTCAGCATCTCCCTTTTGGGTCTTGTTTTTAGTGATCAGAAGGAGATGCACCTGGCTCTTGTAAAAAGACAGATTGTCAAACTNAGGCTGTTTCCCGGGGGATCAAGCTCCAAGATATTCAACTAGAACCATCTGCCTAGAAGGTGTAGGAATGCCATGGGCTTCCATCTAGAGAGCCGCAGTTTCAAGNCAGTGAAGGGCTGGGATTTTAAGGTCTGGGTGCCAAGGGAAATTAGAGCCAATGAATTCAGAGGCTGGAGGCAGAGTGAAGGAGGCAATTAACACCTTCCCTACTAATAGCAAAAAGCACTTGGGTGGTAGTTTTTGGAGCTGAGGAGAGAGGCATAAGCACTGATGAAATTGTCATCCAAATTAAATTAAAATAAAAAAACCCAGCACAACTGANGACAGGTGCTTTTGTTTGACACATTTATTTAACTTAAAAATTATTTACNTAGCATTCTGTTGCTCACAGAAAAATAAGGAAGGATTTGACATGTTTTTAGCATATATACACTATATGCTAAAATACATAATACTTTATGTATAATATGTAGTAACATCTAGACAATTATCTAAAAATAATAAAATGGTTGCCGGGCTCATTCACTCATGCACCTGCCCCACAGCCACTGCTCTGGATCCCTAGGGTCAGTATGTCAAGGTTCACCTAAGAATGCTCAGGATTAGTGTACCTATCAAGGAGAGAGAAACAAGCCATGCCACCTCTTCAGGGAGTTTTCAGCTACAGAGAGTTTTAGCTTTATGTGTCTCCAGTGCTTGAGAGCCTAAAGAATTTTGAAGTAAACCTCAAAAGTTTCTGAGGTTATTCTTGGCCCCATTCTTCATTTCTTTAGCAGATATTTAATATGCCGTGTATTCACCCTACAGATGTCATTCAGCACTTCCCGCATAGGGGCGTAATGGCCAGCATGGGCTATAATACGAAGGTGAAATAGCCAGCAAACATNCCTGCTTTCTGACTGGTAAGTTTTGTTGCATGTGATCCTCTGGGCAGATGAACTGCATACAGAGATTCCTGAGAGGACAAGAATAGCATGAATACATGCCACCTTACAACTCTTCCCCCTCTCCTGTAATGACCCAAGCGAATAAGGAAAAACTGTAGCCATTTACCAGTCAGAAGCATCATGAGGGTTATTCCCCTGAGGGTTTTCCAGGAGTCTTGGAATATGGGCAGCACTTTTAGTCTCTTTGTGTAATTTTAAGACTTAAACTGTGAAGTGAAACACTTAAAATCAAGACTGCTGACTTAAAAAATCTGTTATTAGGGAATGAATGTGGTTCCTTTATGCACATACAGTAAGTGAAANAGTACCTAGGGAGACACTATTGTAGAAAGCAGCTTAATGTCATGGATACACAGTTGTGATCAGTCTTCAAAGGAGGAGGGGCCCTGACACATAAAGAAACCATACATTCATCCTGCTAAATCAGTGCACAGTGTATATCTCATGTGCCTTCCAAACTGCCACACTTAAAACGGTTCCCGAAAGGGTGATTGTGCAACACCATCCTGCTTAGTTTCAACAGTGCCTTACACTGAACAGAATCCACACGCCTCTGTGTCCTTTAGTATGATGGTTGTACTGCTTGCTTTGTTATCAGTCACTTAGTGAGTAGCTAGAGCCACATCACTAGTGCATGACTCTTCAGAGGACCCCGGGAGAAGTGAGAGCTTCCAAAAACTTTCCTAGGTAAACACACATTCTCTAAGTTGTCTCTTGTCGATGAAGATCAGGCTAGTGGGAAATCTGAAGGCACCAACCCACAGTCTGCTCCCNGAACCGAACCCCCTCTCAGATCCTCTTTGCTCCTCATGTGTATTCANGCCCTGTTGACCTGCTGCGGCTTTGCCTCCCAAGCTGCTCTGTTCTACGCCCCTATCTACCCTACACAGNACTTCATCCTGTTATTTCTTTGCGGAAGGCTTGGCGTATTTCTCCATTTCCTAGCAAGAGCAGAGCACGGTCCTCATCAGTCCTCTGTACTCAAGCCCTGTCAGGATCTCTCAGAGCTTGATTCCCACTGCACCTGCCCAGGTGATGCAGGAGCACATTGAACTATTAATTCCCTTTGTCCATCTTCTCTCTCCCACTCCACAAGTTCAGTCTTTAATCATCCTAGTCCCAGTTTAAGATTCCCTCCCTTAGTACAACCAGACGTTTCTTCATGCCTGCTCACCAATCCTTCCACCAAGATCAAAGGGTCTCCCTTCTTCCTCTGAACTATCAAGGCGGTAGCTCAGTCTGTGCCTTAAATCTTTCTTGTGTTTAGCTGATGCTGTGTGTTCACATGCTTATTTCTTCCAAACAAAATAAAAGACAAACAAAAGAAACTAAAAACACCCACCAGCAGCTAGAGGGCAAAGGTTAAGGTCTTCCTCATCTTTGTCTTTCCCTTAGCGTCTCATAATTATTGAATTTTAAGTGTCATGGATAGCCCCTACTGTTAATTATGTCATCTTAAATATGCACTTAAGCTAGTTGAGTGTGTTTAAAAGTCAAAACTATCTTCTAACTTAATATTCTCATGGAGAACACCTGAAATTATATATTTCTCTGATTTCAGAAAAAAAATCTGAAAACATAGACAAAAAATAAAGATTTCTCNAAACTTCCTCTCTGATGAGAATTCTTGAAGTTATTTTTAACTNACAGAACTGGTGGCTGTACTAGCTGAAACTGCTACTGCTNCATTCAGCATCAGGGGCATAGTTCATCAAATTCTTGATCACTTTATCGTCATTTTCTTTTGAAAGGAGTCATTCATGTGGTGATATTTTGTTATAACCTAATAAACTTTGCCTGAAGATCAGAGGACAGAACAAGCCACTAGATTAAACATAGATGCCAGGCAGTGGTGGCACACACTATTAATCCTAGCNCTGGGGAGGCAGAGATCCGTCTGGATCTCTGTGAGTTCAAAGCCACCCTGGACTATATGAGATTGACTCAGAGCCAGGCAGTGGTAGCACACACCTTGAATCCCAGCACTTGGGAAGCACATAAACCTTTAATCCCAGCACTAGGAAGGAAGTGATGGCTGGGCAGAGAAAGGTATGTAAGGCATGAGGAGACAGGAACTAAAGGCTTTTCAGGCTGAGGAGTCCTAAAGGTAACACATGGCAGTGGCATGTTCCTTTGTCTCTCTGATTTTCCAGTAAAGTTTATTAGGGTACACAATATATTGCCACACCCTCATTTATTCAATGAATACTTGCTGAATACTTTGTATATGTGCATTGTGTATGGGCGTACATGTTCATGTATGTGTGAATGTGTGATGTGGGCACATGTGTGCAGGGATGAGAGGANGGTATCCCATGTCTTCCTCACTTGCTCTCCATCCTATCATTTTGAGCCAGGATCTCTCACTGAACCTGGATCTCTGGAACTTGGCTAGGCTGGCCGGCCAGAGTGATCACCCCAAGCTCTAGAATTAGACTTGCACCACTGTGCCTGGCTCTTTCTGTAGGTGCCAGGGATCTGAACTTGGGTTCTCATGTTTTCACGGCAAGCATTTTTGGCTGAGCTGTCTCCCCAGTCCTTTGAGTACCTATTAATTAATTAGTTTTTGAAGTGATGGGTTCTCATGAGCCACTTCCATTTCTGTGACAGGACAGAGTACGCACATGGGGACAGCTAGTGTGCCTAAGAAAGCTCCCCCCTCCCTGTTATAACTATCCAACTTCATCTTCCTTATCTCCTTGGTGGAACATGCTTGTCTTTGTGCGCCTTTGTTATGGTAAGGCTCTAAGCAAACTGTCTTCTGCTAGTACTTTTTAAAAGTAAAAGAAAAAAATGCCTCCCCACCCCCCACATCTCATTTGTTCAGATAATGTAGAGGCGTGAGTGCAAAGTGCTTCTCTCTAAGATAATACACTGGAAACATTTTGGTGGGTGTGAATCACTCAGACAAGCATTCTTCACTCAAAAATAGAAACTTGTCTTATTTGTTCCAGATGTTATACAGCTACAGGGANCTTAAAGCCAGTGGTCTTGTTTTCAATGCAACCAAACTCTTAACTGCATTTGGAATTTCTTAACCCATGAACTCATATTATTTGTTCTAAGACCTGCACAATTTTCCTTCTCTGACCACTTCCATTCACAAACAACTGTTTCATGGGAACTGCACTTTAGAATTAATGAGGCTACATCTGTTGTGCAAAGGAAACACATCCTGTTTACCACTGTTTCCACCTTTCGTTGATCGTGACCTCCTTAATTTGAGGCATCAAGTGTTTCAGAGACAGTATCCGAAAGAAAAGAGTAGGAGGGATGAGCCATTTCCTCATGGTGCTTCGCAGCCCCTGACCTGTCCTAATGACAAGATGTTCATTTTTGAAAAATTGGAAGAAAAATTATCATGAGAAACACTAAATATAAAAATGTGATTCTTATAATTTGCAGTTATTAAAACATGCACTTTATCGTATTTCTTAGTTCCCTGGAAATATTATGTTGGGGACTCGTGAAATACAGAACATCAGGGTGCTTTGAAATGATGAATACAAATTGTGTAAGGGACACACATGCAAATTTAGTGCCTAGATTATAAAAATTATTATAAAAATTAAAGTCTGCATTATTCTACTTCTATTTGGGAAGACAGTGCCAGACCTCTTTCGTTACTGCTTTTCTAGGGAGAAGTTTCCTAAATTGTGGGTCATGGGCAAGCATGGAATCACGAAGTTTGTTTTTCTTGGGCTCAGTTGAGACCAAGTCTGAATGTCAAGCTGGTGCGTTTGAGAGATTCGAGAGATGAGAGTTAAACAAATCACACGACAAACACAAACCCTTCACTTCTCTCTGTATCAGCACACAGGAAGATGACGAGAGTCTATCAAGGCAATGTGGTTAGGTGAGTAGTGGGTGAGTANCGGCCTATGAGTTTGTTCCTGGGTGTTGAGGCCAGTGTTTCTTTCTAGAAAGTCTGACACTAATTTTATCTTTCTGGAAATCAAACAGATAAAATTAACCACAATTGAAACCTGTAAAATTAGGAAATTATTCGGTTATCAACAGATGGCTCACTGACTCATTTTTGAATCAGCATTCATGAACTGGTTCTTTCTCCAATATTTAGTGACCTTTTCCTTCAAATTAAATTTTTTCCCCAAAAACCAAGGAAATTGAGTATCTCATGTATTGTTGATGAAGTTTAATTTCATGAATGATTTTGGAAGTGGGAGGTTTTGGTAAGCATGTTTACATAATTATATGCACTGATTCCTTAGAATTCATAAAATTTCTTTCATGACATACGTACTTCAAGTACACCATTAACTAAAACAGAGCCCTGATGTAGGTCAAATAGGTCAAATATTATGTTGTTCAAACTCATTTGAACACTTTTTCTACAAAGTCATAGTGAAGTTGTCAATAATTTGAAGTTTTCCTTAAATATACCTCTTAGCTTCTAGAGGAAAACCTCTGTGAATGCTGTTTATTCGGCTTTCTGTACTAACATCATCTAATCACATGTTGACATTTTACACAGGAGGTGCTGCTAGAGAGAAAGCCTCTTACCAAGCTTANTCTTCTCAGAGAATCCTCATAAATGAGGCCTCACAGTTTCCAGTTCCTCATTTGTGCTAAAGAAAGGCATAGCAATTCCTCTAAAGGACATAACACTGCATAGAAGCTCCCTAGCTATTTATCCAATATCTCCTTTCCCTGGACCCAGAATCCATGTTTTCAGTTAGGTGCATGGGGACCTAAAAAAAAAAAAAATAGGACACTCCCCAGACTTTCAGACAGCTAGATAGGCCACATCTAGCCACACATGAGCCGTGGAACATGAGAACATTTATGCAGAAACTTGTGGAAAATTTCCTTCAAAGGCAGCAACAGCATAACTTTTCTGTTTTCACATCTCTCCAGTGGTCTGTTTTGCCCATGCTTGGAGAGGTTCAAGGTCCAATGTTGGATGCCACTGTCTAGATTGAGAAGCAGAAGACAAGCAGCTTCTGTCCAGCTGGATCTGCTCTTCCATTTGAATGTGATCACAACCAGCACTATTTCTTGTATAATTTCATTTATTCATTCTTTGGACACTTAGTTATTGAGTACTTTGTGTATGACAGATTCTGTATTAAATGATTGTGAAATGAGTTTTTGACTTTGTATCTCTAAAACCTTCAGAAAAAGATTTAGAACCCAACTGCCTATACTTTACCTTTGGCTTCTATTTGCCTCTATCACATGTATATTGCACAATTCTTACGTTTTTCATTCTGGAACATTATTTTCCTTGCCTTTGCATGTTAGACTCTCATATGAATGAACANCATCAACAACAAACCCAAGAGAAAAACAAAGGCAAAAGTTATTAACAAAAGTTAGTAAACACCCAAGCAACTCCAGCATATAACAATGTTACTCAAAGTTTTAATTTTTATCCCTAGACATACAAGTGATGATCAAAATTCATGATGTGATTTTAACTTTCAAAAATATTTAAGATGTAAATATTTGCCCTTGATAAAATTCAAAGTATCACAGGACATGTCTTTAAAATAAATATTTTAATGAAACATTTTCTAAAGTAATACTTAGAAGAACATCAACAGGAATATTTGTTTTTCAATTGTTGTTTGACGTTTGACAGGGTCTCTCTTTGGCCAAGGCTGATTTAGAGCTCACTGTGTACCTCAAGCTGGTCTTGCTTCGTAGCAAGCCTCTGTTTGAGTCCCCAGGTTGCTGAGATTATAGGTAAAAATCATATTGCTAGGATTTTTCACCACATTTTTTCAATGTTCGTCAGATAGTGAAGGATAAGAATCCTGGATTGTCTTGGTTAGGGTTTCTATTGCTGTTAAGAGATACCATTACCATGGCAATGGCAACTCCTATAAAGGACACATTTAATTGGGTGGCTTACAGTTCAGAGGTCAAGTCCATTATTGTTATGGTGGGGCAGACATGGTGCTGGAGAAGTAGCTGAGAGTTCTACATCTTGTGCAGGCAAAGGGAAAAAGTGGTCTGAGACACTGGGTGTGGTTTGAGTATATATGAGACCTTAAAGCCTGCCTCCACAGTGACACACTTCCTCCAACAAAGCCACACCTCCTAATAGTGCCACTCCCTTTGGGGCCATTTTCTTTTAAAGCACCACATGGGTACAAATACAAGGTAAGAATTCCTCTCTGCTGATACCTCCAATGTAAAGACTAGACCCCTAAGGATCAGAGCAAACAACTTCTCTCTAATATAATTATGCTCTTAGCAGGGAGAACACTTCCCACTTAGAAGTTCAACTTCAATCCCACATAAACTCTTTCTTCTCATAATCTACCAAATTTTGAGGAATTCCTCCCTCCCTCCCTCCCTCCCTCCCTCTCTCCCTCCCTCCCCTCTATTCCCTTTCTCTTCTCTCCTTGTCTTTTCTTTCTTTGTGAATGTTCATGTTTCAAAACAAATTTTCATCTCTAAGCTACAAAACAAACACACAGAACTCCCAAGCCATAAAGGTGTCAGNCATTGAAGAAATTTTTGACTAAGTAGAAACACAACACAGTTTGAAGAAATAGATGAGTATAAGTCATAATTACCTTTGGGTCAACATTGAGAATTTTTCTGTCTCTTTTATATTTAAAAAGTAAGCCTTCAGGGTTGTCAGCAATCACTTGATAATTTGGACTTGAATTGCAAACAGCAGTATGATTGTCCCAGTTGTAAAAGCTATAAAAAAAGCATTTATAAAGAATTAGGATGTCTAACATGTTAAAATGATACACACTTCAGAAAATATTTGGGGCAGTTCATCCCCAAGAATAACCATGAAGAACACATCTGAGATTTGAATTCTAGCTGAAAGATTATGNGAGGTTATTCTCCAATCATTTAGATACATACTTACAATGATTTTACATGATTTCCTAGTTTGGACACTGTAACTTAGGACTTATTCTAGTATTATATTCACAGGAAGTCAAGGAGAAAATTGATGCAATTTAAGATTATTTGTTCCACTGTAGACTCTTCAGGGTATTAAAAAACTGTTTGGTGGAAAGAAGGGCAGACGAAGTCACCTCTTTCTATTCAAAACAAGTTCACATTGATTTATTTCTTCCAGAATTTTTATTGCCATTCATTTCCCAGGGAGTGGAGGGACTGTACGTTTGAGTGGTTATCATAGGATAGATGTGTTTTGGAATATTCTAAGAGGATATCCATATGAAGGTGCTCTCAATTCAGAGGACAGGAGGCTAGACAAAGTGACCAGCATGGTCAAGGTATTACAAGTCACATGCCATATAGACAACATTCCAGCACAAACTTGTGTGTTTCAAAGCATACCTGTGCTCTTTCAACTATCCAAGTATTCTAGCATTTTATCTCTATAAACATTCTGTGCAGGATTTCTAGCTTTTTCCACGTGTGGCTTTTACATGTCAACACTGAATACAACACTACCCTTTGAACTGAAGGGCTCCTCAGTATATTTTCTTTAATATGTTATTCTTACCAGACATTTTTAATGTTATGCTTGTTTTTAAAATGACAAAGAGCAAGGTAAGTGTACAGTTTATAGACCTATCTATCTTTCAAATATTTGTAGAATATACTTGGAAAAAGATTCATTTTTGTGGGAGTCCAGGTATATGGGGAGGCTAGAGGTGTCAGATCCCTTCCAGCTGTAGTTAAAGGTGGTTGTGACCTGTCTGAGAACAGAGCTAGTGTCCTCTGAAAAGCAGTACATGTTCTTGACTGTTGAGCCATTGCTACGGCCCTTGTCATATTTTTAATTAGTTTCCCCAGATTCAACCTCTGAGTTGTTTGGCCCACTACTCTTCTTTCCTGCTTCTGAATGAGATGTCTTCACTGGTTAAATTCTCTCTGAATTGTTACGTTGTTTGGGGGGACCTTGGTATTACTATCACCTTTGCGTTACCATCTGAACATGGTAACTTGCCAATACCCAGAGCCGCTTGCACAGATCCTGTGCTTTTGTCATTGGGCAGGTAGATCTGGGTGGGAATAGCTATCCTTTCTGAGGCAGGGTGAGAAGAAATGGCTTCCACTCACTTCTGTACTTTAGCTAGTACTTTAGAAAGCACCAGGGCCGGGCGGGGGTGGCGCACGCCTTTAAGCCCAGCACTCNGGAGGCAGAGGCAGGCGGATTTCGTGAGTTCGAGGCCAGCCTGGGCTACAGAGTGAGTTCCAGGAAAGGTGCCAAAGCTACACGCAGAAACCCTGTCTCGGAAAAACAAACAAACAAACAAAAAAAAGCAAAAAGAAAAAAAGAAAGAAAGAAAGAAAGCACCAGGGAGCACCTGCTTGGATTTGAGCATCTCACCTTCCTTGCCCACCCTTCAGCTGGTACCCAAGAGTGTAACACTAACACGATAGCTTCAGTCTCCAATAGGACAAGAGCAGCAGCAGAAAGGCTGAGTTCTGGGGACTTAATGGCAAAAGCAGAGCGGAGTCTTGGCGGCTAGTCTGACACTGCATCCTTCCAAACTAGGTTTTCTAATTCAGTTTCATTTGAAGAAGGAAGATAATTTGACCTCACCTTACTGACTTTCAGTCAAGAGATTGCTAGATTAGAATAGGGGACATGATGTGACTTTCAACTTGACATATGTGTCTAAATAATTATTTATGAGATAGAAAGATATAAATAATCCCATCACGGCTCCTGAGTCATAACTATACTTACAGTGGCATGGTTTATATCACACATTCCGATCTTGTTGCTCAGACATCAGGTTAAGCCTTAGGGAAACCCAGTCAGACTTTATTAAAAATACTCTTCATATAAAAATTGAATTTGTATAGTGCAGGGTGCTCTTGATGAAACCATTTGGTTTGCAAATACTTTTTCCTCCTAAGTAGCTTCATTTTTCTGTCAATTCTCATAGCTAATGATCAGCATTTACTAAAGAGAATTACTCAACCATAGCTTCTGGATCCTGTTGTAAGCCTAGTGAATTACCTCAGTTTCTCACCAACCCCAGGAATCAGGTACAAAACCAGGGCCCTGTACACGGAGAACTGACAAGGAAATGGCACTCCTCGAGTTTTAAGAGTCCAGCCTGTTGCTCACATGCCCCACTCCCTTCTCCTGAGCAGGCTTTGGGAAGCTCTTCTACAGAGGGTAGTCAGTTACCNACATACAAATGTTTAATTTCTTCATGGGCAATCCTCCAGACTATAATTCAACTCTTCCTTTCTGTGCAACCACACG
This sequence comes from Neotoma lepida, assembly GCA_001675575.1. NCBI lineage: Eukaryota > Metazoa > Chordata > Mammalia > Rodentia > Cricetidae > Neotoma > Neotoma lepida. Next base: position 77,324 of record LZPO01066509.1, read on the forward strand.
NTAGAGATTTAGCCAATGAGGCATGCGCAGAAGTCATGTTTGCCACTTTTTGTAGGTACCTATACAAACATCCATGGTCTTCTCTCCCTCCAACCAGCTGAAAAGAGAGGACAGGAAGCCAGATGCTGAAGATATGTGGAGTCTCATGAAACACGAGGACTAAAGGACTGAGCTGGCCAGGACCATACTAGTACAAATGGTGTGGCATGGCCTCTATATTTGAAAAGGCAGAGAGTATTTGACTGGATCTAATTCCTTTATTAAATAAAAATTCCTGGAACATACAAAAAAGAAAGAAAGAAAGAAAGAAAGAAAGAAAGAAAGAAAGAAAGAAAGAAAGAAAGAAAGAAAGAAAGAAAGAAAAGGCAAAAAAAGGAAGTCATGTAAAGTCTGCGGCTCCAGCATGTGGGTACTTGCTCAGCACGGCTTGTCAACTTGTTCCGCCTTCATGCAATGATTAGCAATGTTTCTTTTATCATAAATGTTTTAAAAATGGTAATGTGCATTTCCAAGCTTTTCATGCTCTGTTCATATCAGTATTAAAAAGATGCTTGGTCCAAAATTGTAGACTATTTAATGTTTGATGAATCAAACTTTACGCCACTGTGAATCTTACAAAAATAAAAATTTTGTCTAGTGTTCCTTCCTAGTTTTATTTTAACGATTCAAAATTAATTATATAATCTGCGCTCCATGATTTCAATCCCTATTGTCAATATGTCTAGTCTTTTCCACCTACAACAATGCCTGGTGGAAAAATCCCCTAGGATTAGTTGTATGAATGACTTAGCTGGGAAGAGCTTAAATTTCAGGTTATTCTTTGGAGTTTTATATATTATCATTGCTCTGTACTTTATTATTATGAACTGGGTACAGTACTTGTTATATCTCCAGGATGATGTATATTCTTATGTAAATATTTATTTTGCACACAGCTATTCTGAAATAAGTTTCTTATTAGTTCTAACTATTTTCTCCCCTGATTCTCTGGGTTCCTGGTGACCGTAACACTAACAATGATAAGACATTCTTATTTCTAATGTGAGTTTCCTGAAATTTTTAAATGTTCTTGAGTCAACAAGAAACCTAGAAAAATTAATTACATAAACTAAAAGTGCACAAATTTATAGCTAAAAATAATAAAGTATTAAATGTTATTGAATAATTTCCAAGCTTTGCTGATTTTTATATTTACTGAGTCTTTGTAATAATTGTATTTTTTATTTGAATTCATTTTCATAATGAATTCTATTATGAATTTCATACTTCATAATATAATTCATATTATGAATTATAAAAATTTGTTTTATTTTAAAACAAATCATATAATTTACTTTAAATTATAAATTATGTATTTTCCCCTTCTGTCTCCTTTTTCATATTCATCCCAAGCCCACTGCAGCTCTCTCCCTCTCGAACTCGTAGCGTCTTTTTCTCTTAGTATTATTGTTACATGTGTTACACATATATGAATACATATATAAATATTACCTGCTGAGTCAATTTAGTGTTGCTTGCATGTATATGTCTAAAGGGATGGCCACTGGTATTGGCCAACCAATTAGGGTCTCATCCCTGAGGAAGACAAATTGGACAATTTTAATTTTAAAGAAAAGCTTTTAATGTCATTAATATTGTTCTTATCCTTATACCTAAAGCATCACTTTTTTCCAGATGAACAATTTAAATTAATTTATTTTTTTAATAAAATCTGAGATAAGATAAAAATTTTCTTTACTTTTTGGCATCTGCTAGGTATCATACTTCTTGGGGGGAAAGACANTATGTGATTAGATGTTGGACATAAGGGAGATAAAGAAATTGAAAACAATCCTCAGATAATTTTAGATTCATAGGTTTTAAACTTGACATTAGCTGGAGGGCTGGAGCTGGCTCAGGGGTTAAGAGCACTGGTTGCACTTTCAGGACACCCAGTCGTGATTCCCACATCCACATCATGGCTGAAAACTGTCTGTCACTCCAGCTTCAGGGGATCCAGTGCCCGCTTCTGGCCTCCATAGGCACCAGACATACTCATGGTGCACAGACATACATGCAAGCAAGACATCAATACACACAAACAAATCTAAATTAAACCAAACTAAAATATTCTATAACAACACTAATTAGCATACATGACATTCTTATCAGGTTCTGTAGTTAATGTGTCTCTATGAAAGAAAATGTTTTGTGGATACACAGGTTTTACACGTAAGATCCTAGCACTGTGTGTTCGTCATGATCCTTCTGATATAGATCTGAGTCCTTTGGGTAACTATCTTATTAATGATAATATAGGCACAAGCCCTCAGTACTCACCCATGTGCTTTTATCTGCCTTTGTCCTCAGGTCAGTTAAATAATTTAATTAAGTCTTTAGTTGATTGAAACACAGGAGTAGGAGACTGGGTAATCTAAATTCTTGAATAGGTTAGATCCTTATCTGCTCTGTGATTAAATTCAATATTGAAGTAGATTAAATTTACAGTTAAATTCCAGACTTCCAGAATTTTGCAGCTTATATACTCTAGGGTCTACTGTCCACTTAAGGAGGAGGATAATCTATGAGTAAATGAAGAATAGAAAATAAAGGAGAAAGACTCCTTTCTCAGCATCAGATAACAGAAGACATATGTGAACACCATGCAAGTTTTGTAGAAGAGGAAAGAGAGCAAATATCCAAATGTCCAAAGTCAGGGGCTGGAAGGTTTTGCAGTGAAAGTAAGGCTTATAGTAAGTCTTTATAAATCACATGCTGGGTTCATAAGAAGGTGAAAGGTCACTTTAAGTAAAGGGACGACATGAAAAGGCATGGGCGCATGAAACATGATGAGACTTTCCTGAAAATCCAGTTTTAGTTTATTTGGACAATGTCAAATAAAAACCAAACAAACAAACGTTAGGGAAGATGATGCTGGAGGACAAACACCATAGTGTTTCTTCTATGATGAATTGAAGCAATGACCGAACTAGTCCTAGAATATAGCCATGAAAAGGGATTGTAGCAATGAAGCAATTTTTTCAAAGTGTAGATTCAGAAAGAAGAATTTGGAAGTCGTGTGGATAATTGCTTTGAGAGCAAGCAAAACTGGTTCACACATGAAGCTGAAAACAAAGGACTGGATTTGAGAAGATACTAACCAGGCTCATGGATGGACAAACTGGTTATATGAGTGACAAGGAGTCTAGATTTACTTTGATATTTCTGTTGGAATCTCGAAGCGAGGGAATCATTTACTCAGATATAAAATGCAGAAGGAGAGACTGAGTGTGGAAGGAGCAGTTTCAGTTCACATCTGAACAGACTGAACTTTGAAATCCCTGGAAAACACCCAAGAAAATGAACGCAGAGAGCTTGGTTTTTGTTGTTTGCTCTTCTGTTTCTGACACTTCCTCCAAGCTCAGACCTAGCACACTAACGAGTCCAAATGCATATTAATTGCATAAACATGGTGTATCAATTTTAAAAGTTTTAAGGCATTTTTTGTGATGAAATAATAGATGTGAAGTATCTGTGGTATCAATACAAGTATCTAAATTCAAAGGTAATAGTGACATAGCCAAAGAGTATGTAGTAAAAGATGAAATTTGAGAATACAAACTTTATAAAGAAAGAGGAGAAAGTAGAAAAGAATGGTAAAATCTAACATATTGATACAGAAATACCCAGAAATCAAAAAGAACCAGCATGAACATCTTATAGAAAGAAAGAGAGGGAAGTAGGGAGGGAGGGAGAGAGATATATTACCAAAGCACATTTTCAAAAGAGACAACAGAGGATGGAGATTTCCTTGTCAGGGGTAGAATACTTGCCTATCATGCTGGATCTCCAAGCACAACAAAAACAAACAATAACCAATCAAACAAACATATCCACATACACAATGGTGAGACATGGTTTACAATTTAGATGAGGTATGGAAATTAGTAAAAATTGACACTTTGAAGGATGTTATAGTGAGATCATTCACAGTGATACAATGGGAGAAAAGTCAGGTAATGGAGAATAAAAGGGAAGATGTGAAAAGATTACTGAAAAAGACTAAGTTCTTTAAGNACATGTGTGGAAAAGAAATAAGAAAATGAGGATAACACTTCAGAATGATGAAAATTAAGGGACAGGGTCTGTTTTCCTAAGACTGAATAATATTCATCATGATTCCATGATGCCAAGAGAATGTAAAGAAGGCAGGATCCAAAGAGACAATAACTATGAAAAAGTCCTTGTCATAGAAAATTATACAGGAATACCTATATCTCATATCTAAAAGTACTATGCCACTTCCTTTTTTAAAAGTTTTTTTCTTTTATTATGATATAATATAATTACATCATTTCTCCCTTCCCTTTCCCCTCTTGGAGATCATTACAGAAAACCCCAATGAATCAAAATTCCGAGTTGTGCAACCCAGTCTCAAAGGATAGATCTATAAAATACTCCTGCACCTATGGCTCAGGGAATATTGCAGAAGAGGAGACAGAAAGATTGTAAGAGCCAGAGGACAAGAGAGTTTGCTGTTGAGATTGTGTCTCCTAGTAATGTCCGAAGCTATGTCACTTCTTTTTATGTGTACATAATTATAATCACAACATTGCATATTTTTATTACTATCCATACTACACAGACAAAAGAGCTGGAGTTGAAAGTTCAGGTATCTACTGTACAATAGAAGAGTCTCAGACTCGGGGTATAGACTCTAAACCAAATGCTCCTTTTAGTTGTCATTCTCTGGTTACTTTTAGTTGGTACTTAGTAATTTTTATTAGCTTATCTATACTATTGCTTTTTACCTTACTTGGTTCATGGCTTTACATTTTTCTTGTAATGCACGATCATTTCCTAATGTCTTTGCCTATTTCTGATTCACAAAACACTTGCCAATAACCTCAAGGTTCTCTATTCATTGACTCTCTGTATACTAAAAGTACCAGCTGTAGATTGATTAAAATATCTCCATTCTCTGTGTAATTCCCATTAAAATCCCAACACAATTCTTCATGTTAATCCAAAAAAACCAATCTTTAACTTCATATGGAAACACACATACACTAATACACACACACACACACACACACACACACACTCACACACACATACTCACACATACAATCAGTGTAGCTGAAACAATCCTAAATAATAAAAGAACTACTGGATGTATCACTATCCCAGAATTCAAGTTGGACTATAGAGCTATAGTAAGAAAANTGTACAGCATTGGCATAACAACAGACACTTTGATCAATAGAATGGAATTGAGGACTCACACATAAGTTCACACGTCTGTGGACATGTGATTTTTGACAAAGATGCCAAAATGCACACTGGAGAAAAAAACAGAATGTTTAACAAATGGCACATGTGAAACTGGATGGCAGCATGTAGAAGAATGCAAATAGAGCCATACTTACCACACTGCACAAAACTCAACACCAAATGGATCAAGGACCTCACCATAAAACCAAATACACTGAACCTGATAGAAGAGGAAGTAGGAAATAGCCTTGAACATATTGGCACAGGAAAAGTTTTTCTGAACAGGCACAGACACTAAGTTCAACAATTAATAAACGGGATCTCATGAAACTGAGAAGCTTCTATATGGCAAAGGACAAATTTAGACAAAGCATCAGCCTATAGAATGGGAAAAGATCTTTATCAATTATATAACCAGTAGAGGGTTATTATTTAGAATATACAAAGAACTAAAGAAACTGTACATCAAGAAAACAAATAACCTGGTTAAAAATGAGGTACAGGACTAAGCAGAAGGCCCTCAAAAGATGAAACACAAGTGGCTGAGAAACACCTAAAGAAATGTTCAACATCTTTAGTCATTATGGAAATGCAAATCAAGACTACTTCATGATTTCATCTTATGCCTGTCAGAATGGATAAGATCAATAAAGCAAATGACAGATCATGTTGGTGAAGGTGTAGAGTATGGAGAACACTCCTCCATTGTTGGTGAGAAAGTTAACTTGTGCAGCCATTATGGAAACCATGTGGTGCTTCCTTAGGAAGCTGGGAATAGCTCTCCTTTAAGTTCTGGCTATCACTCCTAGGAATATACTCAAAGGACTCTCCATCCTATTACAGAAATACTTGCTCACCTATGTTCATTGCTGTACTATCCCAATAGCCAGAAACGAGAAACAGCCCAGATGTCCAACAACTGATGGATGAATAATGAAAATGTGGTACATTTACACAGTGGAATATATCTAGCTGTCAAAAAATAAAATTAAAAAATTTACTTGTAAATGGACGGANCTAGAAAAATTTCAGCCTGGGTGTGGTAACCCAGACCCTGAAAGAAATATTATATGTTTTCTCTTTAATGTGGATTTTAAGGTTTTGATATGTGCTACAATTGTAATAACCGCAGAGGTTAGGAACCTAGTAAGGAATCAGTGAGGAGGAGATCTCCCAAGGAAGGGGAAATAGAATATATTGCTATGGAGACAAAAGAAAAAGCAGGATAGGAGGATGAAGTAGGGAGGGTGATGAAAGAGAAGATTAAAGGAGGAAATGTGGGGACGGACAACTAACAATCAAGGCCATTGAAAGGAAGATCTAGCTGCTAATGGGTCAGTAGGATTAACACAGTAAAAATGACCATCCTACCAAAAGCAATCTACAGATTCAATGCAAAACCCATAAAAATTCTAACAGAATTCTTGACAGACCACAAAAGGACAACTCTCAACTTCTTATGGAAAAAACAAAACAAAACAAAACAAAACAAAACAAAAACTCCAGAATAGTTAAAACAATCCTGAACAATAAAAGAACTGCTGGAGATATCACCGTCCCTGATTTCAGGTTGTACTATAGAGCTATGGTAATAAAAACCACATGGTATTGGCATTAAAAAAAAAGACATGCTTAGTGGAATCAAACTGAAGGCCCAGACATAAATCCACATACATATACATATGAGCACCTGATTAAATATAAGAAATCAGAAATACACACTGGAAAAAAATGCACCATCTTCAACAATTGGTATTGGTCTAACCAGATGTTTGAATGTAGCAGAATGCAAATAGATCCATATTTTATCACCCTGCACAAAACGCAAATCCAAGTGGATCAACATAAAACCAGATTCACTGAACCTGATAGAAGGGAAGCTGGGGAATGGCCTTGAATGCATAGGCNCAAGAGATGCCTTTCTGAACAGAACACTGAGAGCACAGACACTAAGACAGACAATAAATGGGACCTTAGGAAACTGAAAAGCTCCTGTAAGGCAAAGAACACTGTTAATTGGATAAAGTGGAAGCCTTTAAAACNGGAAAAGATTTTTACCAACTCCACTTCCTACAGGGGACTAATATCCAAAATATATGAAGAGCTCAAGAAACTAGACATCAACAAACAAAATAACTAATTAAAAATTGGATACAGATCTAAACAGAGAATTTTCAATAGANGAATCTCAAATGGCTGAGAAATACTTAAATGTTCAACATCCTTAGCCATCAGGAAAATGCCAATTAAAACTACTTTGAGATTCCATCTTACACCTGTCAGAATGGTTAAGATCAATAACACAAGTGATAACTCATGCTGGCTAGTGTGTGGAGCAAAGGGAACACTTCTCCATTGCCTGTGAGAGTGCAAACTTGTACAATCATTATTGAAATCAATATGGAGGTTCCTGCGAAAGTTGGGAATTGATCTAACTCAAGACCCAACTATACCATTCTTGGGAATACACCCAAAGGATGTTCTATCCTGTCACAAGGACACTTACTCAACCATGTTCATTTGAGACTTCAATCATAATAGCCAGAAACTGGAAACAACTTAGATGTTCCTCAACAGAAAAATGACTAAAGACATGTGGTACATTTACACATCGGTGTATTACTCAGCCAATGTGTGTGTGTGTGTGTGTGTGTGTGTGTGTGTGTGTGTGTGTAAAATGAAATTTGCAGGCAAATGCGTGGAACTAGAAAAAAATTCATCTTGAATGAGATAACCCAGGACCTAGAAAGATAAATATGGTATGTATTTACTTACAAGGGAATATTAGCCATTAAGTAAATGATAACCAAGCTACATTCCACAGACCCATAGAGGTTAGGTAAAGAGAAGGTATCTGGGGAGGGGCACAGATCTCACTGAAAGGGGGAAATAGAATAGATTTTATGGGCAAACTAGGGGTGTGTAGGGACAGGAGCAAGAAGGGGGATCAGGTAGGGGGAGAGAATGTAGAGAGGGATTGCTGGAATTAGAGGGGGCATTTTGTGGTAGGGTGGAAACAGTGCAGTGGAAACTTCCCAGAATCTATGAAGGTTATCCTAATAAGGACTTCCAGTAACGAGGGATACCAAGTATCAACTAGCCATCTCTTGTAGACAGGTGTAGTAGTTTTAATAGGAATGGCCCCCATAGACTCATGGTTTTGAATGTCTGGCCCATGGGGAGTGGACTATTTGGAAGTATGACTTTGTTGGAGTAGATGTGTGCTGGGAAATATTATTTTAAGGTGTGTTAACTTTTGTTTATATTGCATTTGTTTAACTCTCTGAAGTTGTGTTACTGTGCNTGTCTAAAACACCTAATGGTCTAATAAAGAACTGAACAGCCAATGGCAAGGCAGGAGAAAAGATAGGCAGGGCTGGCAGGCAGAGAGGATATATGGAAGGAGATCTCTGGGAGGAAAACAGTAGTAGCCAGAGAAGGAGGAGGACATCAGGGGCAGCCACCCAGCTACACAACCAGCAATGGAATAAGAAAGAAAGGTATACAAAAATAGAGAAAGGTAAAAGCCCAGAGGCAAAAGACAGATGGGATAATTTAAAGTTAAGAAAAGCTGGCAAGAAACAAGCCAAGCTAAGGCCAGGCATTCATAAGTAAGAATAAGCCTCTGAGTGTGATTTATTTGGGAGTTGGGTGGCAGGCCCCACAAAAGAGTAAAAAACAAACAGCAACAGGTGTGGCCTTGTTGGAGGAAGTGTGTCACTGTAGAGTGGGCTTTGAGATCTTACATGTTCTAGCTACTCCCATTGTGGCACAATCTTCTTCTGCTGCCTGCAGATCAAGATGTAGAACTCTCAGCTCCTTCTCCAGCACCATGTTTGCCTGCATGTCTCCAAGCTGCTCACTATGGTGATAATGGACTAAACTTCTGAAACCATAAGCTAGTCCCAATCAAATGTTTTCCTTTATAAGAGTTGCTGTGGTCATGATGTCTCTTCACAGCAATAGAAACCCAAACTAAGACACCAGGTGAGGTTTTCAGTAGTTGGACTAGAGTGCATTTATTTGAGTTGTTGACCAAGGGGGTCTTATGGAAATCTTCCCACCCACGCTGTTGCTAAGGCTGTTCTCCATAAACTGACAGCAGGTTTATTGCTGAGGACAACACCCACACAACTCATTGAGCAGTAAGAAGTTGAGCTGGTACCTACATGGAGCTCTCACCTCTACATTCTAATCTCTTTGGTGCAAGAAGGTACTCTTCAGGCTACTGAAAGTGAAACGTGGACACCAACCCAGTCACAAACTCTTTGACTGATGATCTGTCCTGTCTGAAAAATATGCTAGGGTAATGGTGGCACAGAATGTGTGGGGTTAGTCANCCAATGTCTCATTTGATCTAAGGCCCACACCACAAGAAGGAACTCACACTCAACACCGCTTGGGTAACCAAGAACCAGAGACTAGATAGTCCACAGATATAGGGTAAATCCAAACACTACTGGTAAAAAAAGAAAGAAAAAAAGATTCCAAATGATACTTTTCTATAGTTATAGATCAGTGCCTTACCTAGTCATCATTGGAGGGGCTTCCTCTGACAGCAGCTGGGAACTTATTCAGAGACCCACAGCCAGATACTCTGGAGAGAGAGTCTAAATTGGAGGTCTCCATCAAACATCTGCCTGCAGAGCTCAGGGAATCTTACAGAAGAGGAGATGGAAAGATTTTAAGAGCCAGAGGAGATGGAGGCTACCAGGTCCTATGAATCAACTAATCAAGGCTCATATGAACTCACAGATTGAAGCAGCAAGCACAGGGCCTANATGAGTCTAGACCAGGTTTTGTGTACATGTATTATAGCTATTAACCTAATATTTTTATGGCATTCCTGACTGTGAGAATAAATGGGTCTCTAAGTTTATTGTCTGCTCTTGGGACTCCTTTCCTCTTTTTGGGTTGCCCTGTTCAAATTCAATATGACAGTTTTTGCTTCACATTATTATATTTTATTTTGTCATGTTTGGTGGTTACTTCTTAGAATCCTGTAATTTTCTTTTCTTTTTTTCTTTTTTTATTAAAATGATTTTCCACTCCTTTTACATACCAATCTCCCCCCCCCCATTCCCACCTCCTCCAAGACAAGGTCTCCCTTGGAGAGTCTCCGGAGGCTGGTACACTCGGCGAGGCAGGACTAGACCCTCCTCCCTGCGCCAAGGCTGTGCCAAGTGTCCCACCACAGGCACTGGGCTCCAAAAAGCCAGTTATTTTCTAATGGAAGACAGAAAGGGAGTGGTTCTTGAGGGACGGAAAGGTAGGAAGGAACTGGGAGGAGTAGAGGGAGGAGAACCTATAATCAGGGCATATTGTATGAGAAAAGAATCTATTTTTAATAAAAAATGAAAACAAAACAGAAACAAGAGAAAAACTATATGGAAACACACTTCTATAGAAGCTTCCTAAAATATATACAAATATGAAAGGAATCTGTGGAGTAACCAAATAATAGCGGTGACAATGCCCCAACTAGACATCTCATGTCACCAAGTAAAACCTCCAGTGGGTTACATCTNATTGAGCTGTTGGCCAAAAGAGACCCATGGAAGGCCCTGAACACCACAGCCACTGCCAAGGCTACTGGTAACTTTCCATAAACTGATGTTAAGGCCCTGTTGAACACTTATCTCTCTCTGTGTCCTTTTGGGACAGAGTCTCACTATGTAACCAAGGCTGAATTTCTCTTAAAATTTATTTTATTCATTATTATTATGTGTATATGAGTATGTGAGTGTGTACACACCTGTGCAATAGTAAAACTGTGTAGGTCAGAGTAGACAGTGCTCCTTCCACCTTTACCTGGGGTGTGGGGAATCAAGCTCAGGTCTTCAGGAGTGCACAGCCTGTGCCTTCCCCTGCTGAGCCGTCTCACTACCCTAGTGTTTTTTTGTTTGTTTATTTTTAAATGAATGACTGTAGTTATACTGGGCTTTACAAGTAAGTTGGCATAAACGTATATGATGTCTTTTCAGTAAGTCACATGGGAACATAATGACTATTCTTGCAAAAATACCTGTTTATCATTTGTTCTACATGATGAGTCCTGATAGCAGAGGAGACACTGTGGTGACAGCACAAGAAACTCCCAAGGGGAGTCCCAGACATATCCAGAATATCTAATTTGCCTTAGTTTTGTTTACTTTCTTCAAATGATATATTTGGGAAAATTATCGAAGCACACAATGGGGAGGGTCAGTAAAGATTTTCAGGATTTTCACATATAAATAAAAAGTTAAAAATAGATCTATTGTGTGATCCAGCATTGTGACTTCAGACATTTGCACATACATAAATTACTGAAATTTAAGTAAAAAGAAAAAGGTAAACACATAGAGAAATATTGCTCTGCCTTTAAAGGCAAAAACTGTCATAATTTGTGACAACATGACTTTGGGCATTCACTGCATCAACACAGAAACACAAATACTGTATGATCTCATATATGTATGTCTGGAATCTGAAACACTCAGCCTCACAGAGAGTAGAGTAGTGCTTTCCGGGGAGAAGAGGGGAGGTGGAAATAAAGGAAGAAGCCACAGAGATCAAACTTGAAGCCAGGCAAGATAAATCCTAAGATTTGGAGATCTTAGCAGGCAAGATAAATCCTAAGATTTGGAGATCTTAGCATGGCATGGTGACTGCAGGTAACAAGATGGGGAATAGCTTCTAACTGTTCTCACCACAAAAGCAAAAGAAGGAGAGGAAAACACAGAGGTAACTATATGAGGTGATTGGTTTTTTAATTAGCCTGATTGTGGTGGTCATTTCATAGTGTATGAACAGATTTCATAGGTGTACATCTAAAATACACACATTTAAAAAAATTTATTTTGTGTTCATTGGTATTTTGCCTACATGTATTTCCATGTGAGGGTGTCAGAAGTCCTGGAACTGGAGTCACAGACAGTCATGAACTGCCAGGTAGGTGCTGGGAATTGAACCAGGGTCCTTTGGAGGAGTAGCCAGTGCTCTCAACTGCTGGGCTATCTCTCCAGTTCCCACACAATTTTATAAAGCATAAAAGTCAGAAGATTTTTATATCACTCCTGGGAATATTTAAATGTCACACTATTGTATCCTCTTTTCCCTCTCTGTAGACAGCCTGTGAGATGGGTAGTCTCATAATTTTATTGTCCAAACTAGGACCTTTTGTGAGAATGAAATGGGCTGTTACTAACAATGGTGCCAAGAGTGTGAGAGTAAGCCTGTTTTCTATCCCAGACTAAATAGCGATGTGTGGCCTCCACACCAAAAAACCATTTCAATACTGCTGATTTAGGGTTGATTTATTCAATATTTATGTAAACTACTTCCAAAATTTTGCCATAGATTTGCCAAAATGTGATAAAGATGTTTAAACAGTGTTAAAGCATGTTTTTTATGGCTAATCCTTTTTATTTTATTTTATTACTGTGGAAAAATTATATTACATAGAATTGCAGTTGTGGTAGAGAGACATAAAATTTAACCTAGAATAATAAATATTCTAGCTCTCTCTTCCTATTTTTAAGATAATATCACAGTAATAAAATATTTTATTATAAAACATTTCTGAAGTATATTCCATGAAAAATATTTATTTGATCATTTATTTTGGTTGGTAAGAATATGAAATTTAAAGTTTAGTGCTTTAGAGTTAACTTGGCTCTTATTCATGGCTATATATTGTGTCTTTAATTTCAATCAGCTGTTTAATAAATGCATATTCCAGTTTGGAATATATAGATCATTATTGGAAAATCCACTGTAAATATTAGAAGAATAACTATGAACACAAAAATTTCCTGGGACAGATACTCTCAGAAGGGTCATTTACTTTATTCAATAAGATTTTGAGCATCTATTCTATGGCAGGAATGTTCCTGGGTGCAAAATAATAAAAGCAAACAGTTCTTTTTCAAGGAATTCATAGACTATGAAGGAGTAAAAAAATGAGTGAATATTACAATACAATGTGGAAAAATGAAAGAAATCAGTTATTTGTAGAGCACAATGGTTTAAAATGGTATCTTATGGTAAAGATCTATNTTACCATTCCTGGGCATGAACTTCAACTTGACAATGAGCTCGATCACAGGGATGAGGAAAGCGAGGGTTTTGCCGCTGCCTGTTTTCGCAGCTGCCAGAAGATCCCTTAGCATTGCAGAAGAGAAGGACATTCATTCGACTCATGCAGATGCACACTGAACACCGCCCACAGCTATGAGCATGTTCAGGCACTAAGTGAGAATTCCAAAACACTGTCCCTGCCTAGCCACCTANGTATGCACAAATAAAGACTGCTACAATTTTCTTCAAACACTAGTAAATAACTTAAGCCTTTAATCTAAGCCAGGCATGAATCTACATAGAGACAAAATCAGCGGAAACACACACATATTTCTTTTACATCTCCAGGGTTTCTCTGTGTAGCTTTGCGCCTTTCCTGAAACTCACTCGGTATCCCAGGCTGGTCTTGAACTCACAGAGATCCGCCTGCCTCTGCCTCCCGAGTGCTGGGATTAAAGGCGTGCGCCACCACTGCCCGGCTAAAGATCTATTTCTAATGGGATTTGTTTTGCTGAAAAGCTGCAGGACCATACATTTTGGGTAGAAAGGACAATGAAAGTTGGGTAAATGAAGAACTAGGAAATGCACATCCATCATTGTAGAGCATTGTGGGAACAGTACCCTCTAGGATGAGGCAGAAGGTAACCTGCTGTGAGTTGAATCAACTGCAAAATCTGGTTCTTAATTTTCTCCTGCTGTGATGGAATTTTGACTGGGAATGTATTGCTTTTGGTGTGCTCAGAATGAAGACAGCAAGGAGAGCTCATGGCTGGCTCATATATCATTTTTTTTTTCAGGCAGGTAAACAGAAAGATGACTTTAATGCCAGCTAGACACCGTTACAAAGTCTCATCCTCGTAAGCTGACAGGTGGACCTCACTGGCTTGCTCACCATGTCATGTACTTAGAACAAAAAATGCGGTGCCATAGATGCAGGGCCTGGANGTTGGAAGACATCGAGGAAGAGGGAATGGAATAGGATTCCAGGGACACTTGACCATTGTAGGCCCTCAGAGTAAAGAATAATGCACTTTAATTTGTAGGTTTCTCAGGCCACCTCCATGAAATTCTTTTCTTTAGAAAGCTAGGGATTCTGATGAAGAACTGCCCACATTCCTCTGCCCACTGTGGAAGAAGTGTGTAACTTCTTCCACACTCCTCATCTTTGAGCTGACTTTTCCCCTGGGACTCTAGATCTGAGGTAGAGCATCTGGTATTCTTTCTTGCTATCTCCAAACAACAGGAAAAAGAATAGAAACAGAAGACATTCCCATTACCAGACTTCCTCATAGTTGGGCTGTAGACTTAGGAGTTATGAAAAATCTTTGAATGGTGCCACCAGAAAGTGCTAGGAACATCCTTCCCAGTTGCAATCAGGGATTGAGAACTGCAAGGCCAAGTAAGATTGCCAGCACTTGATTCTATAATCATCAAGTTATGTGGGCATTTACAGTCAAAATACTAAATCAGAAGGTTTGTTCAGAGCAGCACCCTGGAGGAAAGGGTGCCGGGGCAAGCAGGTGTCACAGACAGCCACATGTAGTACGAATGTGAACTATCCTGAGAGGCTCATGTGTGTGAGCATTTGGTCCACAGTTGGTGGTNCTCTTTTAGGAAGGTTGTATACCCTTTGGGAGGTGGGGGTCTTGGTAATAGAAGTGGAACACTGTGGGCAGGAGTTGATATTTTATGATCTGGTCCCATTTCCCATCTACTGTCTGCTTCCTGACTCCAGAAGTAATGTGACCAGCTGGCTCAGCTCCCGAGGCCATGCCTGCTCTTCCTGCCACTGTGACAATAAACCTCTCTTACACATTGAACCAAAATAAACTCTTCTTACTTGAATTGCTTTTGTCAACTATTTTTGTCACAGTAAAGAGACATAATCAGTGAATCATATCTCAATATCATTTTCCAGATACTGCTACAGAACACTGTTAGGAATTTATCAGAAACTCCAACTTATATTCTTTTACTTAATATCTACAAAGAGCATGAGAGGCAAGATATGTATATTATGTACTGTAATGATTGCTTACAGAAGAAAACATTGAAGTTATGTAAGAGGCTACATACTTAAGGAGAAACTAAAAAAATGAGATATCTAGCCTATGATTTTAAGATGCATACTTTTTCTTGCTGGCCTTTGCTAATCATTAATGCATATCCATTTTCTCAAACTGGCCCAAAGGTTCTGCTCTTTTGTGGAAGCTGTAAGCCTCAGGGGAAGAAAGCAGGGGAATAATCCCAAAGAAAATGTCTTGAGGCCATTGTCCCTTCACCATTGAGGCAGTCCCAAGAAACAGGCACTTCAACCCAGAGAGGATGCAGGATGACCTCTTTTGAAATCTATGCTCAATCTACCACATGTATTAGAGCAAGACTGGAAATCTTTGAAATTTTCTTGGTCCACCAGAGCAGTGAGCATGTGCTTGGGATGTTAAGTTTAACAAAGATTTCCTTGCTAACCCAAAGTGGTGAGTACAGATCCTCTCTTTGTTCCAAAGCCCCATCTTACTTCAGATAGAGCATTAGCATGTTATAGATGCTGAGATTCTTACAGGAACAATTGCTCTTGTGGGCACGAGGGCCACTGGCTGAGTGAGATGGTGCTCTCCCTCATCTAGAGCATCTACAAATACACATCATCATCATTACCGTTTTGCCAACTGTTTAGCGTGAATTTAAAGGTACCAATCCTTGTATCAGACACCACCGCTCTCCCTCCTCCCACTCTACAGCGCCAACTTAGAGGTTCCAATAAAAAGAAATTTGAACCAAATAAGGCTACTTGGGAGTTTTATGGTTTCAAGTCTTCCCCCCACCCCATTTTTCCTGCAGGACAAGAGGAACAGGCTGTCTAGGACATCATGCTTAAAGCATGATGAAGAGCTGAGAGAAGTGTCAGAGAAGTTGCACTGGTTCCTTCACTCGTTCACTCTTTTTCTTTTGCCCATTAATGTCAATGGAGAGGGGATGTGTTACACTTTAGCCACACTTTTAGGTGTTTGTAACCAAATGAGTGATGTGATGCAGTCACAGGCTTATGAATTCACTAATGGGAGTAAAGAAACAAGTCAGAGGATCAAAGTGCNTTAGAGTTCAGTGGGAAGATGGAAGAGATCTTACCCAGACTGAAGGAAGAGAAGGGCTCAGCTTCTAGACGGAGAAATGCTGGGGCTGATAACTGAGTGGTAAGATGCAGCCTGGGGGAGTGATGGCCTTAGAGATAGAAGACACACGTTTTCAAGTAGATAAGGTGCAGGGAATCTGCTGAACAACTGAATGAGGCCACTAAGAATGGAGTGGCTAATGACACTGAATCGATGGAGTAGAAAATAGGAGCAAGTGCACAAGAAAGTAACTGGATGTGAATCTGGACAGCAGGTCTCAACAATGCAGGCAATGGGGACATCTGAGGGCTTTATACTCATGAGAGCAACATGACTAGGTACACACTTTAGAATGACCATCTCAGTGGTGGACAGAGGGCAGGTTTAAAGTTCCATGGGCTTAGAAGGCAGGACACTGACCAGTTCAGAAACTGTTTTAGTTACTCAGTCTAGATTTGTAGGCACATTCTAGTTTCAGTGTTGGAGAAAATGCTACTTTGAGGGGTATTGAGGACAGCAGTGGGAAAGTAGTTAAGAAGTGTTGCAGATAATATTTAGGCTCCTGGCTTTGGCNGACTAGATAGAAATGGTACTACCAGCTAGGGAAGTAAGTGGGAACTACACCTCTGATTTCTTTAAAGGGGTGATTTTCTGAAGCTATAGTGTAGAACAACAGTGATAAACCGACAGTGGAGATTATCAACATTTATATGTACAAGTGCCCTGGAGTAACCATTTTATAGGTCAGTCAACATGGGAATACTGCTAAACAGACATTGGGGGATATCAACATTTACATGTGTAAGTGCCCTGGAATAACTGTTTTATAGGTCAGCCAACATGGGAATAGAGGGGACAAGAAAGGATGAAAATTCATGAGGTCCCCATTGTCAAATGCAAAGTAAGAATGAGGAAATGAAGGTTCACTAGTTATTCAGTGGCCACAGTGTAATCACATAAATGAGAGAAGACAACAGTCAGGGCATGTGGACACAAAAGAAGGATTTAAAGTGTATGCTGTTGATGGCTTTAAGACATAGGGACCATAGGACTTCAGTCATTCCATTTACTGGAAGGAACTTGATTCTGCCCATGGTCTAAGTGATCTGGTGAGTTGATTCTTCTTCTGGGCATCTGGAAGGGAAGGAAGCTCTGCTGAAGCGTTAGACTTCAGAGACATTGAAATGAGACCCCAGTTACCAGGGAAGGACTCTGAAATACAGAACTGTGACATGGTTAGTGGATGTCAATTTTAATGACTAATTGAGTCACTTAGCAATAGATACCTAACATATTAGGTGTAGTGGAAGCTTTTGGAGAACCTCAAGGAGGTATGTTGAAGAAGAAGTAAACATTTTAGGATGGATGGGATGCTGGGATTGACTGGAGGCTTGGAATTTATTTTGAATATTGAAAGGAATGTGGCAGCAGTTTGTACTAAGGTTTTGGAACCAAGAACATGAATTATAATTATAATGTAATCTGGGAGAAATAATAAAATGACAACAAAACAACAGAGGCTGAAATCATGAGAATCAATATAGTAAGAGAAACAACCGTAAGCAAAAAGAAAAACTAAAAACTACATAGCCTTTGATTTCTGGTTGGACAATTTTTGTATTTATGTGCAAGANATGGAAAATTATCTTTAAAAAATATCCCATCTGTTTGAATTACANGGAGATGAACCAAGGAAATATATACTGATTCACTCTGAACCAGAATTAAACTGGAAGCAGCTGTACTTTACAGCACATTGGTTATACAGTAAGACTCAAGAAGGGAAAATATCCAGCAGAATTAAAACTGCTAGTCTATCTGACCTTTCAAAACTAGCATATATCCTTCTGATGATATCTCCTTCTAAAGGTTTTCTTCATTCACATAACCAAGTATTCAACATTTCATATATATGTGAGACTCTTGCCTCTATTAATATCATTTCAGAACCTCTTCACTATTATACAGTGGCATTACAACTTTTCCTTTGCAGCTGATAACTGATTCTTCTCTTTAAAAAAATAATGAAACTGTAAGGAGCAATGTCTTACTGTGTTTTGAATCACAATTTGATGGATGTGAGTCTTAATCAAATGGTGATACCATCTACCATGTCATCAAGTTAGAAATGAATTCATCCTTGAGTTTTCTTGCTTTCATCCTGAATCNTGCTCCTTGTCAAGTCTTACAGACTTCAATCTCTCCTCTGTCTATATACTTCTTTAGACACAGTATACCAATACATCAAATATTACATATTTTCTCAACACCACAGGCTTTCTGGATACAGCAGCTTAGGACACAAACTCCTCAAAACTTGAAGGCTGCCTCTACAGCCCACTCCCACCCCAGACCCACATCCAGTCTCATATTTCTCTTGAGCTTTTCCTAGTCTATATGCATTGGTTCACACATTCCCTCCTAGGCTCTGCAGTGCCTTTCTACTTATAAGTATGCAGTTTTCTTAGTCTGAGCTGTCCTTTCCACAATATTTTGCATCAAGTTAAATCNTATTCATCATTCAACTCTCCTCACATAATGCCATCTGTGGAGGAAACCTGCAACACTAAAGCATCCTAGTCTATATTTCACAGGATAGACACCCTACTATATAAACTAAATTACTGTTCTAGGATATGTGTTTACTATTTTGTCTTCTTAACCAGTCTGCTGGCCCAATCAGCTAGCAATCATATTTTATTTCGTTGTTCCTAGAACTTAATGCACTTGCTACTGGGTCATTCCCAGTCATTGTTCATCTCTGTCCTCTGAGTCAGCTATTGTCCTGGTCACTGACACTGCTGNGAGTGGTGTGGCTGGACCCTCCTCTTCCGCATCAGCTTCTCATCTGCTCTTTTCTCTGTCAACTTTCTCTTTCAGTCTTTTCTTGCACCACTAGGAGCTTGAGCCTAGGATTTTGTTAAACACATACACGTAAGAACCTGTTTCCTCTTTCAGTTGTGTGTTCCATCTTTCACTATAGTTGTAGGACACATGCTCTGTCCCTTGTAAGAGAAGGTATCTCTCCTGGGTGCCGCAGACCTGTTCTGATTGTTCATGTTCAGCTATTTATCTGCTATGAAACCCAGCTCCGTCATTGGTGA
>LZPO01066509.1:100894-117970 GCA_001675575.1 Neotoma lepida
CTATATTTGGAAACAACCTGGGCATGTCTATCACATTGCATCTTCTAATCACCTTATAATTGTCTTAGTCTTACTTTCTTCAAAACAGTGTGATCTTCAAGGGAGGGACTCTTGTCTTATTTATCATGTTTCAGATCATTTAGTACTGTGCTCAAGACACAGTTGGATCATGATGGAAAATTAAAATGTATGGTAAATCTGTGTGGGAGGACATGCTTAACTGTTTCCCTTAAGCCTCTTAGGGATTAAGAATGTGATAGTTAAAGCTAGGCATGGTGGAGCAGGCCTGTAATCTCAGCACTCTGGAGGTACAGGTAGGGAGATACAAGAGTTCAAGGCCCTATTAAGCTACATATATTCACATCCAGTTTGAATTTATGATAAGACTTTGTCTCATAAAATAAATGAATAAAAGGGCTGAGGAATAGGTGAGTAGTGAACTAATTGCCTAGCATTTACAAGGCCTGGATTTGCTCTCCAACACTGAAAAATAGAAACAAAACAAGTAAANAAACAAAAACAGATAAGGGGAGGACGGGAGGGCTGGATAAGAAAATTAAATCATTAGGCTGGTTCTTGCCTTTGTCAAATAATACAGGCAAAACTTCTTCACAGAAATTAAGATTTCAAGAGAGTATATGNGTTTTTGGCAAATAATAAAATGATACTTAGTGATAAAGAATAGAAGATTTCTTATATTATATTTCTTATAAATTATATTTCTTAATATAAGAAATGGGTATTTTCATAAAGACTGATATTGGCTCAGTATCAGCACTGTTAGAAAACCAGCTGTAGTCAAGAATAGAATTCCCTACCCCTATTTTAAACTCATCTGAATTCTCAGCCCTTTTATTTAAACTCACCTTTCACACATTCCCCCATATATGACCCCCCTCATGGTAGTAAAAACTAACCAAAGCTCATTCCTTCCTGCCATGGAGTCATCCTCATTCGTGGAAACTCTGGACTTCCTGCTTGAACAATCAGAAGAAACTGCAGGTTGAGGTATCATTGCTTTGTAGTAAAAGGTGCCTGACTGAAGGACAGCACACGTAAAGGAGCTCAATGGAAGATGCAGAGTTGGAGAAAGGTGTTAAAGTTAGGTGAGTNAATATAGACGTGATATACTCCAGAAGGCCCAAGGAGAANCATCAGTGGGCATCTGAAGCAGGCATCCTCTGAAGGANGAAGCCCCTTCTGTGATTTGGTGAAGAGGCTAAGCATGCTGACACTATAGTCTGGCCCATGCTCTACATTACGCCATCCCCANGCTTTGTTCAACTTTGGCTCCAATGCCCAGACTGATTCAGTCAAGAAAAACTTCCATCTTGAATAGGCTCTAACATGTACTCAGTGAAGGAAGGAAGGTGACTCACGTTCAGAACGACAAGCTGGAAGTCCAGCTGCATGTCAGCCTGATGACTATTGCCCAATCTTCATTATTTCTGCTTATTAGGAAGAAGTTTAAACTAGGGCTACTTGCCTTGTCTCTTAAATTTGAAAAGGGACAGAGTACGGGTAGAAGTAACTTCAGCGGAAAAGCAGCATTTTGCATAAAGGAGGATTAATTAGTCCNAATTTTTACAAGCAATTAAAATGAGATGTCAGTTTTTATAAGCATATTATTTTTGAGAAGTATATTATAGAGCTGTATAAGGTATCCCTGTAAATGTTCGTGTTTGAGGGCTTACCCAACCTTGCCTGTGCAAATGATTTGAGGTATGTATCAGAATTTGACTCCTCAGACACTTGGGTTCTAGCAAGAACAATGACAGTGCCTTTTGATTTGATCTGTATGGCTATCGTCACAATAGTCATATTTAATGTAAAACTGNAACTAACAGACACATAATAAACCTTACCTGAATGAACCCAGTGTCCTGATTCTATGTGAAGCAGATAAATCTGGACTAAAACAGAGAAAATGATGTTCATCTCATTAGAAAATGATCCAAACATATTGAATCTGTGAGTCATGGACTTAGAAGAAAAACAAATTCTTATGTAGCTTGGAAAGTAAAAGAACCATTTAAGTTCAAGTAATGGATAATTCAATGTTACCTGAGGATCTCATACTAAAGTTGAAAATGGAAAACATTAAAATAGCCTGAAACTATAATAGAAAATTCCATCAACTGGAATTATAATGTGCAGATGACTTTATTTCTGCTGTAGACATGATTGTGACCAGAGGCTACATTCTTGAACTTCATGTACCACATTTGTCCAATAAGTTGAATTAAAGGGTTGCATGGTAATTCAACATGGTTATTAAACCATATGGAGGCTAAAATNCTGATATAATGCATTGGATTATAACCTGAATTGTGGGGTCTGGAAACCATTGTAAGNAGGAATATTCAGTTTTGTAATTTGCCCAACTTGTAGCCTGCTTTATAACCACTATTAGGAACTAAATGTGTGTTTACTGAAATAGTAACAAGAAAATTATTTCAAGTTCTCAGTGTTGTAGGTTCAGTACCAAACTTTGGAAAATACAGACAACTGGGGGCTTTTACTTGTAAATGTTAGAGCTAACAGTCAGATATGCTGTTCTGTGCGGGCATCTCTCATTACTCTATTCATGAAAGAAAGGAATCCTGTTATTTCTGGACTTCTCAGCTCCTGTCACAACCTACACATCTCGTATTTAGCTCTTCCTGACAGCAGGGGACAGCATGGCGACCCCTGAGAAATAAAAAGTGGGACTTCCACATGACCTGTTGGCCAACTCCTGGGTGTGCAGTCAGAGGAAATGAACTCATTGAAGAGACACCTATATGCTCAGGTGTACTGGGGTCCTATTAATAAGATCAAAGGCAGGAATCAGCCTAATAGCCCACCACCATGAATTAAGAAAATATGGTATATAAGCACAGTGCAGTACGTAGTCATAAACAAGAACAAACCCTGAAACAACTGAGAGGCATCATGTTAAAGAAATAAATCCTACACAGAAAGATAAATGCCATATGTTCTCCTATGTGTAATGTGAAAACAAAGTCATGCTGAAAATAGAACAGTGATTACCAGGGGCTAAGGTGGGTCTTGGTGGTGGGTAGAAGGGTTGAAGGGTATGACAGTGCTCCCTAAATATATATGTGGAAAAATCACTGTGAACTCTATTAACATGAAAAATTAATCTGTTTTCATAAAAACTTAAACAGAAAAACAGAAAGCTACTTCACTGGACTCAACTTTCTGACAGAGCATTGCTCCTGAGGAGCCCAACCCGACTGCAATCACCAGCCCCCATCCCGCTTCTGTCTTTAGCCACTGGGCCTGGTATTATGCTAACTGTGTCTGAGCAGGGGTCTGGAGCACTTCATTTTACCATTGGAGTTGAAGAAAGGTTGTTATTGGCAACAAATATTACATCATTCAAAATATTTTAGGGGCCTGTATTATGGCTCAGCGGGTAAAGGCCCTTGCTGCCAAGTCTGATGATTTGAATTCAATTCCTATGACCCACACAGTGGAAGGAACTGGCAGTTGGGAGTTGTCCTCCGACTCCCCTCACACATACCCTACCATACGTTCATCCACACTCCACACTCCTGCACACACACAATAATAATAATCATGATGATAATAATAAATAGAATTAAAATGTAACAAAACAAAAATAATACATAAATCACTATTACAAATAAAAGATAGTTATCAATTTTTTTCTTAAAAGGTTGTACATATACACACTCACACAGAGTATGAAAACTAGTATAAAATACATAAATAACATGCACAATATTGTTGGGAAAATACAATATGTGTTTCTAGTAGCCAACTTACAAACTCTGGAATTAAAGTATCATTTGAAACATTCATAATTAAAAAACAATTATTGAGTTTATAAGTAATAGCTCTATATAACTAGCTATAAACCAGGATGTATTTATTTGTTAACTTGTCTCCATCAGTTGATGTTAGGGAAAAATTCCCTTTGTTGTTATTTGTAGCCATAGAAACTAGAAGTTTATCTCATAATCATAGTCAAGGCATGTAGTAACAAAAAAGATATAAGCAAAATGCTTGTTTTCGATGTGTTGTGAAATCAACTGAATCTTTGTCGGCCAATTGGAGTTTAACCAGGGTTACAGCTGTGTTGTGGATGTAATAGAAAACCAAGATAGCATAAGATACTGACAAGGTGAATAAACCAGCAAAATCATGCTTGATTGGCATCAAACTGTCTTAAGAGGATTTTGAAATGCTCACAAAGGAGCTGAGCTAACGGCGCTGCAAGTAGCAGTGAATAGAATGTTAAGAAATTTGTTCCAGTTCTGGGCCAATAACTGGAAAGGTTATTGCTTCATTTCAGACCAGCAACGTTTACATCTGCACAGCAGAGCAGTAGGTGGCTTCTCACAAGCCCTCGAATGTCAGTTTATGTCTTCGTCTTATGATTAATTTTGAGCAGTATCATTAAATAGTTTTCTACTTCAGCAAACTGTAGGGAGTGAAGAATAGAGAGAGGTAGCTNGCAGCTGGCAGCACTATAACAAAATAGCAATCTGTTGTGCTTTGAGGGCATATTTCTGCTTTATGAAAACTTTCCTCAAAACACAAAAGGCTCAGATACTTTGGGAAAAGTGCCATGGAGAGGAAATGAAAGCCTTAACCTGGCAACGGCTGGGGTGGCTGGTGAACTATTTGGAGGCTGTTTATCTGAAGGGTAGCCAAGGCTCTGGTAAAGAATATGGGCTGGAGTTCCCTCAAGCACAACATTTCTGTGAGGCTTCAATGCTTATATAAGGAACTGTGCAGAAGAATCGCCTCCCTTGCATTATTATGATATTTCTCATTCCTTTCTAAATCTAGAAACCAAAAGACATTATAAAATGGAAAGCAGAAAATGTCGTTACTTGNTTTCCCTTTTTTCACCTTAGATTGACATGAGGATGGTATTTGAAAAGCATAGAAACTCAGTCTTATCGACCATGTGTTTCCTCTAGATTCATGTCCCCTGCCCAGTTCTGTTATCTGTGGAAGAGTATGCTATCTTTAGTGGAGACACTTAGATGTGCTGTCTCCATTATAAAATTCAAGCCCAACTTACTCATTGGACTTGGAATCAAGCTTGATATTCCTCTCCATTGCTTTTGTAATCCCCTGCTTAGGAATCCTGGAGTCATTGTATATCTTCCCTCTCTACCTCCAATATCATCCTGGTCTGCCTGTCATCATATTTCTTCCTTCCAACATCATATATAGTGACTTTCCCTTCTTCCTATGGCTCCATGCTTTCCTTATTGGCTAACTTCTAGATTACCACATTAAAGTCTTAGTTGACCTTCCTCTTTCTGAATTTTTTTCCTGGAATAAATTACTTTGCTCCAGATTGTATTCCAATGTATTCAATCAATCACCTTCTTCATGATTAATACTTCTATCTGTACTCTTGAATGAGATTGTAAGAGTACGGTTTTCTTGGCTTCCAGTATCTTTTATAATGTATATTCTGCCACTTATGCAATCCCAGAAACCATATTTCCTTTTCATTTATGATTATCTGGAGTCCATAATTCAAAGGAAGACTTATAGGCACTTGCACAAAGTGAATAATTGTTCAAGTTTCCACTAGCCAATTATGAAAACCTTATAATACATAGGCTATTGGGGAAAGGAACAGGAACAAGCTTGGCCTATACTCAAGATTGTTTTGGACTTGNCCAACACAGCATTTAAAAAGTGCTAGAGGAACTTGGTTCACTATTAGTTAACTGCATTTTAGGACAAAGCATAACATTCTTTAAGAGGATTCATTATTGAACAAGAATGNTGTACAATATATAATGCATTCAGTAAATAAACCATACAAAGGAGGGATATGTTATTTGTACCTGGAAGAAAACACTAATTACTGGATACCATGAGATACATGCTGGCTTTTTAACATGTACCTGCTATTCTTAGTGCCTTGTCATCTGAGTCTAATTTATTAATATACTAAAAAAAAATGTATACCTTAAGGAGATAGCCTTACAGACTGAAAAGATCAAATGAAACTTGACAGATGAAAAATAGCACCTGAAGTAAAATGTATATTTGTTGGATTAATCATACATTAGGCATTACAGAAAGAAAAATGTCAGTGAACCCAAATGCATGGTAAGAGAAACAATTATAAAAGTAGAGGAGCTTAATTGTTCTGATCCATGTGCCATGGGTGTCCTAGAACCAGACTGAGCTGACACACATGCCATGGGTGTCCTAGAACCAGACTGCGCTGACACATGTACATAGGTGTCCTAGAACCAGACTGAGCTGACACATGTACCATGGGTGTCCTAGAACCAGACTGAGCTGACACATGTGCCATGGGTGTCCTAGAACCAGACTGAGCTGACACATGTGCCATGGGTGTCCTAGAATGAGGGGAAGGGTAGAACTGAGAAGGAGTGGGGAAAACCTTTTCCAAAAAATCTACGCTGGAAATAAGAAACACTAATTTTATTCTCAGTTAGTGAAAACTGAAAGCACAGTTGTAAAAATCTCAATAAAATTGAAGTATAAAATATATTCTAAATAAACAAAATGAAACAAAAACCCACCAACACACAAATATATACAACTGTGGAAAACCATAGCAAAAGGGGAATTTAAAATAAACAAACAAACAAACAGAAAACCAACTTAGCTATAGAAAATTGAGGGAGCACCAGAGTCCTTACAGGAAAAGTAGAACAATTTATCAATCTAGGATTATAAGTGGCAAGAGTCAAAATTTCCAAAAGATTTCAAATAACCCATGGGTCAATGCAAAAAAAAAAGCATTTAGAAATATTTGACAAGAAAAAAGAAAAATAAATATATAAAAATCTGCAACAAGAAACCAATGCAATACTTAGAGAAGTTGTAATAAACACTAATATTAGAAAAAATTTTATATGCCCACAAATCAATTACATAATATAAAACAGAGAAGAAACATAAAAATAAAATTAAAAACTCAATAAAACTGAGGGCAGAAAACAGTAGAGAAAACTCCAAGTTTGTTCACTGGGAATACCAGTAAATCTGTTAATGGTCTAGTTAAATTGAGCAAACACAAAAGAGGAATAGCACAGACCATTCACATCAGGGAAGAAATGGCATATATTACTACATATCCTACAGATTGTAAAGTGAGGAGGAAATATTGTGGATGCTTATGTTCTAAAAATTAAGTAAGGTGATTGCAGCCCCAGCAGCTGGTCAGCAGGCAAGAGTCCTGTGGCCAGGCTGCTCCACCCCCCCCCAAGGGCATCAGAGGCCCCCTGGAGGCACAGGCTCCACCTGCATCTATTGGAGGAAGAATCAACACCTGTACATATAATTATCCCAAACCCAGATGGGTAAATGGCTGTGTGAGAATATATTCAACAACATAAAGAGCAATATGGCACCAACAGAACCTAGTGATTCTACAACAGCAAGACTTGAACATCCCAACACAGATAAAGCAGAAGAAAACAACCTTAAAAATAACTTTATGACAATGATAGAGGCCTTAAAGAGGAAAAGAAAAATTCCCTTAAGGAAATGTAGGAAAAGACAAACAAAAAAAATTGGAAGAAATTAATAAATCCCTTAAAGAAAGCCAAGAAAAAACAATCAAACTGGTGAAGGAAAAAGTTCAAGATTTGAAAATTGAAAAAGAGGCAATAAAGAAACACAAACTGAGGGAATTCGGAAATGGAAAATCTGAGTAAATGAACAGGAACTACAGATGTAAGCATAACCAACAGAATGCAAGAGATGAAAGAGAGAATCTCAAGTGTTGAAGATATGATGGAGGAAATAGATTCAGTGGTCAAAGAAAATATCAAATCCAACAAATTCTTAACACAAAACATCCAGGAAATCTGGGACACCATAAAAAGGCCAAACCTAAGAATAATAGGAATAGAAGGAGAAGAATTCCAGCTCAAAGGCACAGAGAATATATTTAACAAAATCATAGAAGAAAACTTTCCCAACCTAAAGAAGGACACGAAGATACAAGAAGTTTATAGAACACCAAATAGACTGGACAAAAAAAAAGGGGGAAAAAGACCCCTTGCCACATAATAACCAAAACACTAAACATACAGAATAAAGAAAGACTATTAAGAGCTGCAAAAGAAAAAGGCCAAGTATCATATAAAGGAAGACCTATCAGAATAACACCCAACTTCTCAATGGAGACTCTGAAAGCCAAAAGGTTCTGGACAGACATTTTGCAGACACTAAGAGACCATAGATGCCAGCCCAGACTACTATACCCAGCAAAACTTTCAATCACCATAGACAGAGAAANAAGATATTCCATGACAAAACCAGATTTAAACAATAGCTAACCACAAATCTAGCCCTATAGAAAGTACTAGAAGGAAAACTCCTACCCAAGGAAGTTAGCTACACCCACAAAAACACAGGCAATAGATAAT
The DNA here is from genome assembly GCA_001675575.1 of Neotoma lepida. Lineage (NCBI taxonomy): Eukaryota > Metazoa > Chordata > Mammalia > Rodentia > Cricetidae > Neotoma > Neotoma lepida. Next base: position 109,309 of record LZPO01066509.1, read on the forward strand.
CTCACACCAGCAAATCCCAAAGAAGGGAAACATACACACACACTACCACCACCACCACCACCAAATCTAAAAAATAACTGGAATTAACAATCACTGGTCACTAATATCTCTTAGTACCAATGGACTCAATTTGCCTACAAAAAGACACAGGCTAACAGAATGGATATGAAAACAGGATCCGTCCTTCTGCTGGATACAAGAAACACACCTCAACTTCAAAGACAGACATTATCTCAGAGTAAAGGGTTGAGAAATGCTGTGGGATGTCTTTCTGTATGCTGTGAATATGTGTTTATATAATTGGTTGATAAATAAAGCTGCATTGGCCTATGGCAAGGCAGCTTAGAGGCAGGCAGAAATCTAAGCAGAGAGACATAAAGAAGAAAGGCAGAGGCAGAGGCGACGCCACCCCACCATCCAGGGAGCAGCATGTAATGGCACACAGTTAAAGCCACGGAATACATGGCGACATATAGATTAATAGAAATGGGCTGAGTTTGGTTATAAGAGCTAGATAGCAAGAAAATTGAGCCATAGGCCACGGCCATAAGCTTGTAAATAATATTAAGCCTCTGAGTGATTATTTTATAAGTGGCTGTGGGACTGTGAGGCCAGACAGGACTGGATAAAACTTCTGACTACAGGGAAAAGATTTTCTAATCAAATGGACATAAGAAACAAGCTGATGTAGTTATGCAAATATCTAACAATATACTCTTCAAACTAAAATTAATAAAAGGAGGTGGAGAAGGACATTTCATATTCATTACAGGAAAAATCCATCAAGATGAAGTCTCAATTCTGAACATTTATGCCCCAAATACAAGGGCACCCACACTTGTAAACATTACTAAAGCTTAAATCATACATCAAATCCCCACACACTAGTAGTGGGAGACTTCAACACCACACTCTCACCAACAAACAGGTCTGCCAGACAAACTTAACAGAGAAATAAGGGAACTAACAGATGTTGTGACTCAAATGAATTTAACAGACATCTATAGAACATTCCATCCAAACACAAAAGAATATATCTTCTTCTCAGCACCTCATGGAACCTTCTCTAAAACTGACCACATACTCAGTCACAAAGCAAATCTCAACAGATACAAAAAAGGAATAACCCCCTGTATCTTACCAGATCACCATGGCTCAAAGTTAGAATTCAACAACAACACAAATTACAGAAAGCCTACAATCTCATGGAAACTGAACAATGTACAACTGAATCACCAATGGGTCAAGGAAGAAATGAGTAAAGAAGTTAAAGACTTCCTAGAATTCAATGAAAATGAATGTACAACATACTCAGACTTATGGGACACTATGAAAGCAGTGCCAAGAGGAAAGTTCACAGCACTAAGTGCCGACATAAAGAATTTGGAAAAATCTCACACTAGCAACTTAAAAGCACACCTGAAAGCTCTGGAACAAAAAGAAGCAAACTCACCCAGGAGGAGTAGATGACAGGAAATAATCAAACAGGAATGAAATCAATAAATTAGAAACAAAGAGAACAATACAAAGAATCAATGAAACAAAGAGTTGGTTCTTTGAGAAAATCAACATGATAGACAAACTCTTATTCAAACTAACCAAAAGGCAGAGAGGGAATATCCAAATCAACAAAATCAGAAATGAAAAGGGGGATATAACAACAGACACTGGGGAAATTCAGAGAATCATCAGGCCATACTTCAAAAACCTCTACTCCACAAAATTGGAAAACAAAAAAGAAATGGACAATTATCTGGATAGATACCACTTACCAAAATTAAATCAAGACTAGATAAACAACTTAAATAGACCTATAACTCCCAGGGAAATAGAAGCATTCATTAAAAGTCTCCCAACCAAAAAAATCCCAGGGCCAGATGATTTCAGCACAGATTTCTACAAGAATTTCAAAGAAGAACTAATACCAATCCTCCTTAAATTGTTCCACACAATAGAAACAGAAGGAACATTACTAAACTCTTTTTATGAGGTTACAGTCACCCTGATACCTAAACCACACAAAATTGCAACAAAGAAGAGAATTACAGATGAATCTTCCTCATGAACATTGATGTAAAAATACTCAATAAAGTACTGGCAAATCAAATCCAAGAACATATCAAAAAAATCATCCACTATGATGAAGTAGGCTTCATCCCAGAGATGTAGGGATGGTTCAACATATGAAAATCTATCAATGTAATCTACCACATAAACAAACTGAAAGAAAAAACCTATAGGATCATCTATTAGATTCTGAAAAAGCCTTTGACAAAATACAATATCCCTTCATGATAAAGGTCTTGGAAAGATCAGGGATACAAGGAACATACCTAAACATAATAAAGACAATATACAACAAACCGACAGCCAACATCAAACCAAATGGAGAGAAACTCAAAGTTTTTCTACTAAAATCAGGAACAAGACAAGGCTGTCCACTCTTTTCATATCTATTCAATATAGTACTTGAAGTTCTAGCTAGAGCAGTAAGACAACAAAAAGAGATCAAAGGGATACAAATTGAAAAGGAAGAAGTCAAACTTTCACTATTTGCAGATGATATGATAGTATACATAAATGACCCCCAAAATTCTACCAGGGAACTCCTACAGCTGATAAACACCTTAAATAATGTGGCAGGATACAAAATTAACTCAAAAAAAATCAGTAGCCCTCCTACATACAAATGATAAACGGGCTGAGAAAGAAATCAGGGAAACATTACCCTTTACAATAGCCACAAATAACATAAAAAATCTTGGGATAACTTTAATCAAACAAGTCAAAGACCTGTATGACAAGAACTTTGAAGAAAGAAATTGAAGATATCATACAATGAACAGATCTTGTATGCTCTTACCAAAAGCAATCTACAAATTCAATGCAATCCCCATCAAAATCTCAACACAATTCTCACAGACCTTGAAAGAACAATACTAAACTTCATATGGAAAAACAAAAACCTAGGATAGCCAAAACAATCCTGAACAATGAAGGAACTTCCAGAGGCATCACCATCCCTGACTTCAAGCTCTACTATACAGCTATAGTAATAAAAACAGCTTGGTATTGGCATAAAAACAGAAACATGGATCAATGGAATTGAATTGAAGGCACTGACATTAATCCACACACCTATGAACACCTGATTTTTGACAAAGAAGCAAAATTTGTACAATGGAAATAAGAACAAAGGGTGCTGGCATAACCAGATGTCTACATGTAGAAGAATGCAAATAGATCCATTTCTATTGCCATGCATAAAACTCAAGTCCAAGTGGATCAAAGACCTCAACATAAATCCAGTTACACTGAATGTGATAGAAGAAAAAGTAGCCTTGAACACATTGGCACGGGACCACTTCCTAATATAACACNAGTAGTGTCATTTTGAGAGGAATAATTAATAAATGAGACTCCCTGAAACTGAGAAGCTTCTGTAAGGCAAAAGACATGGTAAATTACACAAAATAACAGTCTACAGAATGGGAAAAGATATTCACTAACCTCATATCTGACAGAGGGCTGATATCCAAAATATACAGAGAACTCAAGAAATTAGACATCAAAACACTAAATGATCCAATTTAGAAATGGAATAGAGATCTAAACAGAGAATTCTCAAAAGAAGAATCTCAAATAGCTGAAAGACATTTAAGGAATTACTCAACATCCTTAGCCTTCAGGGAAATGCAAATCAAAATGACTCTGAGATACCTAATCTTATACCTGTCAGAATGGCTAAGATCAAAAACACTGGTGACAGCTTATGTTGGAGAGGATGTGGAGTAAGGGGAACACTCCTCCACTGCTGGTGGGAGTGCAAACTTGTATAGCCACTTTGGGAATCAATATGGCAGTTTCTCAGAAAATTGGGAATCAACCTACCTCAAGACGCAGCAATACCACTCTTGATCATATACCTAAAGGAAGCACACTCATACCAAAAGCACACTTGCTCAACTATGCTCATAGCAGTGTTATTTGTAATAGCCAGGACCTAGAAACAACCTTGATGCCATTCAGCTAAAGAATGGATAAAGAAAATGTGGTAGATTTACACAATGGAGTATTACTCAGCAGTAAAAAATGACATCATGAGGGCTGGAGAGATGGCTCAGTGGTTAAGAGCACTGCTTGCTCATCCAGAGGTCCTGACTTCAATTCCCAGCAACCTCATGGTGGCTCACAACCATCCGTAATGAGATCTGTTGCCCTCTTCTGGCCTGCAGGCACACATGCAGACAGAACGCTGTATACATAATAAATAAATAAATCTTTTAAAAAAAAATGACATCATGAAATTTGCAGGCAATTGGATGGAACTAGAAAAAAACCATCCTGAGTGAGGTAAACCAGGCCCAGAAAGACAAATGCAGTATGTACTCACTCATAAATGCATATTAGATGTGAAGCAAAGGATAACCAGGGTACAATCCACAACCCCAGAGAAGCTAGGTAACAAGGAGGACCCTAAGAGGGACATGTATGGATCGCCCTAGGAAGAGGAAAGAGATAAGATCTCCTAGGTAAACTGGGAGCTGGTGGTGAGGTGGGGGGGAGGGCAAAAGAGGGGATAGAAGATAGGGGAGAGAACATGAGGGGATGGGATGGTCCAATTGGGGCAGGGACAGGGAAGGAGAGCAAGGAAAGAGATATCTTGATGGAGAAAGCCATTATGGGGTTAGGGTGAAACCTGGTGCTAGGGAATTTCCCAGGAATCCACAAGGATGAACCCAAGCTAAAACTCCAAGCAATAGTGGGGAGGGTGCCTGAACTGGCCTTCCCCTGTAATCAGATTGATGACTACCCTAATTGTCATCGTAGAACCTTTGACCAGTAACTGATGGAAGCAGATGCAGAGATCCACAGCTAAGCACTGGGCCAAACTCCTGGAGTCCAGTCAAAGAAANGGAGGAGGGATTTATATGAGCAAAGGGGGTCAAGATCATGATGGGGAAATCCACAGAGACAGCTGACCCAAGCTAGTAGGAGCTCAGGCACTCTGGACTGATAGCTGGGAAACTGGCACAGGACCAAACTAGGCCCTCTAAATATGGGTGACAGTTGTGCAACTTAGGCAGTTTGTGGGGCCCCTAGCAGTGGGACCAGGATTTATCCTTAGTGCATGAACTGGTTTTTGGGGGTCCATTCCCTATGGAGGGATACCTTGGTCAGCCTTGATGCAGGGGGGAGGGGCTTGGTCTTAACTCAACTTGAAAAGCCAGACTTTGTTGACTCCCCATGGGAGCCCTTAATTCTCTGAAGAATGCATGGAGGGTAAGGTGGGGGATAGGTAGGGGGAGTAAGAGGAGGGGAGGGAGGGGAAACACACACACATAGAGTATGTAAAATGAAAAAAATTTAAATAAAAAAATTAAGTAAGCTGTCAAATTCATTGAAGGATACAAAATATGAGTGAGGACAAAACGACTTGAAGGGTCTGCATCTAAGTTCACTTGAAGATGCAAGCTGGCACTCATCATGAGGAAAATGGGTGTTAAATCAATGGTAATACACCACTGCATTCATGGTTCTAAACTGGGTGAAGTTTATCTTGTAAAGATTTCTAGCAATATCTGTAGCATTACCTTTAACACCTGGTGGTCAGAAGACAGCGATGCTTTGAAGCATCCTACAATGCTAAGACACACGTGGTCTGGACCAAATTGTTAATCATACTAAGGCTGAGGTTACACACACACACACACACACACACACACACACACACACACACACACACACACACACACACACACACACACAAACACACAGAGGAGTAGGAGGAGTAGAATGGCTAAATTAAAATGACTTACCATACCAATGAGAAATAGATACTCATATATTGGAGCTGAGATGGAAAATGTTTCAGAACCTTTGGAAAACAGTTGGGTAGCTTCTTTTAATATTAAACATGGGCTTATATCCAATAATCCTACTGATAGATATTTGTCCAAGAATAATGAAAATGCATGCCCACACAAAGACTGGTGTGTATTTTCCTGGCCATTTTGTTAGTGTTCGCCATACACTATGATTAATTTATTAACCAGTGAATTAGTAAACAGACTACGGTGTGTGTGTCTCAGTGGAATTCTACTCAGCAATCAGAAAGAATAAATTGTCAGTAGACACACCATCACTGACTGATCTCAAAAGTATTAATCTCACTGAAAGTAGTTATACCTCAGAGACTCCATATTGTTTAGNTCCATTTGCATGAAAAATACACACCACAGTCTTAAACAGTAAATCAATAGCTTCAGGGTAGGCGGTTAAGGATTGGCTGCAAAGAGGAAAAAGGTGTATCCCAAGAGGTAATGAATGGGCTCTAGAGAATGACTGTAGTGGCATTCCCATGACTGTCTACATTTGCCAAAACTCATGCTTTGTGTAGTTTAAAAGAAGACAGTTTGATTGTCCTTCAAAATAAACTGAATAAAAATAAATAAAAGGAGACACAAACACCAAATTATGGAAACTCATTCTGCAACCATCCAGCTTCTGCCAGATTTGGGAAACCTCTGTTCTCAGCCTCTGCCCAGACCCTCCAACTGGACGACCATGGTGTGCCTCTCCATATACAAACATATTACATTTGAAGAAGAGGATCTTATTTCTCAGTTGGAGTCCTAGCTGATAGAATCTGGGTGATTTCAGCCTACAGATTCCATAGTACATTATGGCACTTTAAATGGAAGTTGGATCCAAAACCAAATTAGTAAGTATCTGTGATGGTCACCTCTCCTTTGAGAAGTTGTTGGCTTACCCCTTCGTGTGCCTCATGTGGAATATTTTCATTTCCTACTTTTCTCTTTGGAACCACTCTCTGGCATCTCGTAACTTTTTTCTCTGGTTCACCATCAAGGCTTCCTATTTCCTACCTGAACCCTCACTGTCAAAACCCCTTTCAGATAATAGTTTCCTTAGACCAAGAGAGAGTGTACATCTTTAGAGAATATTTGGCATGCCTTTGGAGTGATTTTCTAAATACCCTACAAGTGGTACATGGTGCAGTTTGACTTTGTGGCAGTGCCATTTTGGATGGAAGCAGACTAGACAAATCCTTCCTTACCCCTGACACTACCTTCTCCAGTTAGTGTGCTTGCTTGCCCTCTTCCTCGCTTCTGCCTGTGCGTCCACCAGGAAATGAGAGTTTTTCAGGATCCTGAGATTGAGCTCATGTGCCAGGAGGGCCAGGTAAGTGTTGCTCCCATTGGCTAGAATAGTATTTCTCCTATGAAATCATGTGAGCCTGCACTGCCAAGAAGACGCTGGAGGTTGATCTGAGGCATATTTTACTTGTTTGGGACCAAGACTGTGAGTTCATGATTCTGGATTACTGTTGATGCTTGGACTTGAGCCACATGTCCGGACCAGTTGTCAACTCTTGCCTGTTTTCGGCTCTATTCAGATCTACAACCCCCACCCCAACCCACCTCACATCCCCCCTGAATGCACTTGTCCATGGGTCCCACCTTCCCCACAAGTGTACATCATCCTTGCTGTGCCATGAAAATTGGAGCTTGTTAGTGATAAGAGGGTGCATATGCTAACATGGTATCTCAGGGGTACTGGGCTAGGATTTCACCTTTCTTACTTTGTCCACAGGTCCCTATCTGCCCTTCTGGTGTAACATGGAAGATGGGGGTGCAGTGAATATCTGATGCCTAAATATTCATTAAATGCAGCATAAGGGCCAATTTTTCTAGTGGAGTTAGTTTAAGATGATGAAACATTATGTTTCCTTTGTTTTAGATGCTGAGATTTTATTTCTTTTGTCTCTTTTGTCTGAGAGACTGAAAGGCCCAAAGAATATGCAACCATCTCAATGAATCAAACATTTGGTTTAGAAAATCAAATGAGTACTTCCTAAATATTCATCTTAGAGAATGAAATGAAAACTTCCTAAGAAGTAGATGCTATGGATTCTGTAAGTATAAGGTCAGCATCTATAGGCCGTGTGTATATGTGTGTGTGTGTGTGTACGTGTGTGTGTGTGCACTTTAGTGGCAATTCCAATTTTTTTTTTTCTGAAATCGAGTTCTAATACGTTATAAAGTCAAGGACCGAGGCATTTTTTTCTCATGGTATATTAAGAAGCAAGTAAACAGACACAGATATTTCAACTGTAAAACAAGTTCCTCTTCCTTGTTTGTAACACATTTTCCTTTCCACAAGTGCTTACTAGAGCATTGTGCAGAACCTGACAGAAGCAATCCTGTTTTCCTTTCTCTGGTATGTGGTATGGTTTCAGAGGTCCATGTGATGTACTTTAGTGTGACATGAAAGTCACCATGAAATTTATGGAGTTGACCAGAATTTTATTGCAGCCAGATTTTTCCTAACAATCTAAGCCTGACATCAATTTTGATGACGAACGCATTCAATTTAAATTTCCTTTTAGCATACAGACAAATAAATAGAAATCACATAAAGAAACTCCACTTGGAAGAGATAACTGCTTCCAAACCTATTAAAAACTTGTGTTAGTAATACAACTTAACTAAGAAAATATTTTGATTCCTTTTCCTCTTTTAATCAATGCTCTCACCTACATATTTGATATGAACATATTTAGGAAATTCATCTGCATTTATGTTGTTAATGAGTCTCTAAGTGTGGGCTTAGCTAAACACAATGAGAAGAGCTCATGGCC
>LZPO01066510.1:17180-28965 GCA_001675575.1 Neotoma lepida
TGGATGGATGGATGGATGGATGGATGGATGGATGGATGGAGGCAGTCAGACAGGCAGACAATGAATGCATAGATTATTGGTAACTGTTGAAACACAGGAACATGTAATCCAGTGTCCTGGGCTTTTCTGGGGCATCCATGTCTGGCAAGAGTCATGTCAAACATCCTCTGCGGCAGCCCCTCCCCCCACAGATCGCCCACACACAGGACTTTAATGATCTGAGGCAGATTCTTTTATTGCTCTGTCTCAAAAAATGTCCAAGATGCCTTACAGATGAGAGCTCTACAGCAGAGAAAGTCAGTGATTGCTCCTGGCAAGGAGCCNGTGAGCTGACTTTGCCACAAAGGACCTCCCCTCAGCTTGGCTTTTTACCCATCCCAGAGTACCCATTAGAAAGCCTCTCCAGGGCCCCAAGAGAAGAAAGCAGCCCAAGGCCTTCAGAGGGCTCAAGGACACAGCACAGAAGCCAGCTAAGGAACAGACTCTCTGGTCTTATTCCAATGGATCAGAACCTCTACTGAGCCTGTTTGTAAGTTCTTCCAGACAGGCATGCAGTTTGACCTCAACATGAAAAAGCAGACTCTCTCAGACAGTGAGAGCCAAAGTATGGACTTCAAATAGCATAATGCCCAAGACACTGGCTCTCTCTTTCTTAGTGGATTAAAGTCTCCCAAACCCCTAAAAGAGAGTTCAGAGGGTAACACAAATAACTAATGTGTTCCTCTATATAGGATCTTCACTGTAGCCACAGAAAGGTCAAGGTGGGCAGAACAAGCAGTCTCAGCAGGGCCTCGGCAGAGAGGGCTTCCAGATGGATGTCACAGGGCACACTTGTTTGGAGAGGTGCTGTAGAATCTTCCTTTGCACTGTGTGAATATATGTCACTGTGACTGGTTTAATAAATAAGTTGACTGGCCAATAGCTGAAAAGGATAAAGTTAGGCGGGAAAGCCAAACTAAGAATGATGGGGAGAAGGGCGGAGTCAAGAGAGACACTAGCCAGCTGCCAAGCAAACAGGATGTATAGAAAATGAGGTAACAAGCCATGAGCCACAGGGCAAATCATAAAAAAGGGGTTAATTTAAATATAAGAGTTAGCTAGTAATAAGCCTGAGCTATTGGTCGAGCATTTATAAATAATAAGAAGCCTCAGTGTGGTAATTTGGAAGCAGCTGCTGGGAAGGGAAAACTCTGCCTACAGAGAGGTATGGGGAAAAAGCAAAGTATCTTCTATATATATTGGTCGAATTGTGACAAAAGAGCTCAAAATCAAGCAGGCCACACCTAATTTGCTCATTTTCCACTTGGGTGCCTTCCTGACCTACAGCAGGGCTGAGCTTTTGATAATCACAGTTAATGCAAACACAAACTGTACAAGCTGGTCAGCCACCACTTAGCTCCTGCCTGCTCTAGAGTGAATCAGAGCCACAGCGTGCTGGCCAGTTTTGTGGCACTACAAGAACAAATCACCAAGGATTTGTATCTTCCAACAAACATTTGGTTAGCAATTTTAGCTGACNGGAACTAGGCTGTGCTGAGGGTTTTGGTAAAGTTCACACTTAGATGGGAAGTGGGTGCGTTATCCTACTCTGTCCACAGGTCTCCAGGGAAGTGAGTAAAATTTCTTGTAGTGCAGAATGGAATTGGCACGCAAATCACTTTTGGCACCTTTTATTGGTTAGAGCAGCCCATAGAATCAGCTAGTCATCAATATAGTCTTTGATAAGAGCTAGTCAAGATGCAAAGGTGCTGTGAAGAAAAAAACTGTACGGCTAGTTTTGCTTCCCATGAAAATGGGAAAAGCAATATGTATTAGTCTTCTAGAGTTATCCCAACAAAATGGTCAGGCTTGGTGCTTTAATAATTAGAAATTGTTCTCAGTGTGGGAGCCTGGTAATCCAAGGTCTAGCCTGGGCGGGGCTGGATTCTCCTAAGGCNTCTGTCCTTGGCTTTCAGATGGTGCCTTCTCCCTGGGTCCTCATTTGGTGTTCCAGTGTGTATGGTATGTACCTGCCCAAATAGTGTCTTTTTGTATATCCTTCTCTTCCTATAGAGACACCAGTTAGATTGAACCAGTGTCATCCTTAACAGAGTCACTTCTAATAAATTGTCTCTATAATGGCCTATCCCCAAGTATGTCTGTTTTTCTGAAGTGCTGGAGATTAAAAATCAAATAAATGAAATCAGAGAGAAACAAACTTAACCTACAACAGTATTTAAATCTGTAACGCTAAGATAAAGAGAGGCCATCTTTATAAGGTATGGGTCAAGGACAGTACACCTAGGTGCAAAGAACAGATGGCCTTTATCCCCTGCATCTTAGCTACACAGGTTCACCAATTTCCTGTGTCCCAAATTCCCAGTCAGCCAATGCTGTGTGCATCCACTCACATCTACTCTCCTCTGTACTAACAGGGAATGTCTCTTTGGAAAAACATTACTCACCAAAGCAGAGTTTAAATCAGAGGACAATAGATACCACTAACTTTTGTATATGGTTACTGGTTCAGCATCCATGTTAGGCCTTAGCTGTTTGAAACTCAGCTGCACTAGTCACCTTGACCTAATGGAAGACTTTCACTCGCTATAGAGATGAGATATAGCCCACCTGTTCCTCACCCTATTGACCACAAAACCAGCACAGATGCATTGAACATAGAATCCCAGCTACTGAACACAATAAAATCTAAATGTCAACACCAGATTCATGTAAATAAATATGTTCCCCCTTCCCACTTTTCAACCCCCAACTCCCTCTAGGAAGCAGAAAGGATGATGGAAGATGCCTGTGGACATTAGCAAAGCTGTGGTCCCATAAATCCTTGGTGTCCCCATCCCACCCTGGCTTCACTGGTTGAGCTACCTCCTGCTTCCAAATTTCCATCAGAACCCATCTGCCCCCCTGACCTCTCTGAGACCTGTGAGTAGAAATTTGGCTTCAAGAATTTTATTGTCATGTCTCCCCTGCATATCACAACATAGGCTAATCTAACTTCCCCCTAGTCTGGGCTCACCTAAAGAGTAGCTGTCTTGGCTTACGCCCAGTCAAAATAGAAAGGCCTCAAAATCAAATTAGAAAGAAGTCATGACAATAAAAATTGCAACACTAGAAAATTTCACAGCGTTTCAAATCTGGCATAGCCTTCTGTAGACTACAGCTCTATACTGTATGTCTGTCCTCAGACAAATGACTAATGCTGGGGTAATGTTGAAATCCAAGCAGGAAGAAACTGGTCCTCCATTCCTCCCAGTCAACACTGAAAAGATAAAGCATCACAGGGTCCCCAGTACAATGATGATTCCTAAATAGGGACACAAGAGTAGTTTATTCTTAATATAAATCCTATCTTTATATATAAAATGGACCTGGGAAAGAAGAGCCTTGATCAGTTCTAGGAATTAAATCATTTTGCATCCCAGAGACACTCTCCTTTAAACTTTAAGGACTTCTGCGTTCTCTGTTCCTTTGGGTGCCTACTTCAGAGTAGCCCTGCTTAGCAAGTACATTCGTGATGGCCCTGGGCATCAAATATGATGCATTCTTTTCCGATGAAGACTTAAAACGTACCTGCTTGGGGTTTAGTGCTGGGGAGGGAGGGTCAGCCCAGCAGCAAGGCATGTGCTTGGCATATGTGGTGGAACCTTGGGTTCAGCCCTCATCGCCTCACACACACATACACACCCATATAACTCTAATGAATAAGCCTGTACGTGCCAAAGAAAACTTGATGATTGTGCAAAATCTGCCTTCCTACTAACCAAAATGCCAGCCTCCTTTGATCAGCACAGGGAGTGGCTACCACCTCATTCTTACTAGATGGTTCCGTGAGGACCTTGGCCAAAAGTCTTGCTTAAGTCAGTGCCTTACTATTATAGACATAAGTGTTCAAGCCAGGGATAGGATAGTCTGTGGGTCCTACAATAAAAACATCTGTGAAGAAAGGCCCTTCCCTGGTTTTCTCTTGTCAGATCTGTGCTTACCCTTCAGCCTGTGCCTCCACATATATTCCATACACAAAGATGTTCTTTTTGACCTCCATCAGTAACACAGGTGATAAGGGAAAGAATCTATTACCAGCCAGCAAAGCCAAGAGACTGTGACTATGACAACCATCCCCCTTAGAATCAAGAGACAGAGATTCAGAAACACAGGTGAGCTGCTTCGAATGGCTGGATTTCATCCACGCTTTAGAGGTGGTTCCCTACTCACAAAGATTAGCATCAGAGGCCGCATTTCAGCTTGGGGAACAGGCACATGCCTTGTAAAAGGTTCCATTATTGGGAAGCTAGTGGTTAGTTAGGCCCATCACTTCATAAGAATTCTACAAGAGAACACAGAAGCCAGAAGCTGGAGCCTGAGATGCCAGTTGGTGCTCAATCTTTTAAAAAGTCATGTGTCTTCATCACTGAGCCCCATGCTGTATTTATACTTGCATGTACTTGGCACCAAGAATTTATGCTGTTTCTTAGTCTGCAAAATGCTAAATGAGAAAGGTGATGCTATACATCACGTTCTTTAATTAGATGTCTCTCTAAGGTAAGAAATGTTCAAACCACTGTGTTCTGCAGAAATATGTTACCTGTTGTCTTAGGGTTTCTGTTGCTGTGAAGAGACACCATGACTACAACAACTCTTATAAAGGAAAACATTTAATTTAGGTGGCGGATTACAGTTCAGAGGTTCAATCCATTATCATCATGGCGGGGAGCATGGTGGCATGCAGGCAGACATGATGCTGGTAACATCTTAATCAGAAAGCAGCAGGAAGTGTACTGTGACACTGAATGAAGCTTAAGTAAAAGAGACCTCAAAGCCTGCCCCTCCAGTGGCACACTTCCTTCAACAAGGCCACGCCTACTCCAACAAGGCCACACCTCCCAATAATGCCATACCCTATGAACTTATGGGGGCCAATTACATTCTAACTACCACCCCTGTAAAACCTTCTCAGCTACTGGGGACATTTTAATCACTTTCAGGTACTGATAACTATGAATAAAAATGCTGTCAACATCCATGTGCAGGCTTCTGTCAGGTACCCCATTCAACTCATTTGAGAAAGTACCAAAGAGCATAATTGCTGGATCATGATATTATGGAGTGAGCTATGCTCCTCTCCACAAATCCCTAAGCTGAAGCCCTAGCCTAACACATGATCGCATTAGAAGTACTTAAGGAGGCAATTAAGGTTAGATAAGGTAAAAATACCAGGAAGGCTGGAGTTCTTGTAAGAAAAGGAAGAAGTAGCAGAGATTTGCCCAGCCCTGCTAGTGCACAGGTGCCATGCGAGGTCACAGCAAGCAAGAAGCTGCTGAGAGAGGTCTCAGTAGAGGTCAACCCTGTACTGAGCACCTGGATCTTGGACTTTGAACTTCCAGACTGGTAAGAAGCTAAATTTACATTATTTAAGCCACCCTGCTTCTGTTCTGTTGTGGATGCTCAGACAGACTAATAGGAGTAAAGCTATTCTCGACAGCAGTGAGAGCCCATTCTACTCCTTCAGTTTGCATTCTCTTAATGTCCCTGATCCCCCCCCCTCTCTCTCTCTGTCTCCCTCTCTCTCTCTCTCAAATTATTTCTTTGAAGCCAGGCAATGGTGGAACATGTCTTTAATTCCAGCACTTGGGAGGCAGAGGCAGGCAGATCTCTGTGAGTTCGAGGCCAGCCTAGATTACAAAGTGAGTTCCAGGACTGTTACAGAGAGAAGCCGTGCCTTGAAAAAATAAGAACAAAATTATTTTTTATTTTTTTGAGATTATAATATACTTACATCATATCTCTTTTCTATCTCCTCCCTCCAAGCTCTCTCATTTACCCCTCCTTACTTTCTTTCAACTTCGTGGCTTTTTTTTCATTAATTGTTGTTACATACATATATGTATCATATATATTCCTAAATACGTAAATACAACCTGCTTAGTCTGTAAAACGTTACTTGTATGGATAGGGCTAACCATTTGGAACTGGTTAACTAGTGTGATCGTCCCTGAGGAAGACTATTTGCCTTATTCTCAGCATTCCTTAGTCCCCTGTCCTGGTTAGCATGTCTATTGGTGTGGTACTTGTTCATCNTGTTTAGGCTGCCACGTTGGTGAGACTTCCTAGGTGTAGCTTCTGACATTCCTAGGAGACACAGAAAACTCTCTGATTCTTTCCTCCCCCTCTTCCACAGTGTTCCCTGTGCCTTAGGTGTGGGATTTCTTCTGTAGACTTATCCCTTGGGACTAGGCCCCACAACTCTGCATTTTGATTGACTGTGGTGCTCTGTAGTTATCTCTGTCTATTGTAAGGGGAAATTTCCTTGATGATGGGTGAGGCCTACACTTACCTGTGGGTATAAGGACAAATGTTTAGAATGTAGTTACGAATTGTGCAGGCTTAACAACGTGGCAAATGTAGGCTCCCCTCTGAGATCACGACTTCACTAAACCTGGTGTTAGTTGGCTAGTTTTCCAGAACCAGGCATGATTTCCCTCTTGTTGACCAGATCTTAAGTCCAGTTAGAGAGCTGCTGGTCACCTACAGTTATATGTCTATTCAATGTGTTGACCCATTTCTTACAGGAGGCTATTTCCCTTTTGTTAAATTTACGAGTCCATGCCAGTAGTGGCACAGGCTTTGAATCCCAGCATTGGGAGGCAGAGGCAGGCAGACCTCTGTGAGTTCGAGGCCAGCCTGGTCTATAGACTGAGTTCCAGGACAGGCTCCAAAGCTACACAGAGAAACCCTGTCTCGAAAAAAAAAATTTAAGAGTCCTTGGTAAATTTTTGGATAACAAGCCTTTATCAGATGCACATTATAAGTTTTTCACTCTCTTCAGGTAAGCTATTTAAATTCAGATATATTGTAAAATTTATTCCTATAAAGAGTGAGATCTCGAAGAGTTTTGGAATATTCCCAAAGCCATGCAGCATTTCTAACTCCAGAATCTTTATCCGCGCAGAGCAAACCCCANGCCTACTCACAGCTCCTCCCATTCCCTCTCCCCTACTCTCTCAGCAGCTACCCACCTCTCCTCTGCACTGTGGATCTGTTTGTTCTGGAAGGTTCGTGTACCTGGATTCATATGGTATGCATCCTTCTGTGACTGGGCTCTTTCAGTAAGCATAATTTTCCTCTATATGACTGCATGTTTTAATACTTTAAACCTTTTCATTCTACTCACACGAATAGATCATACTGATCTATTCATTTAGTTGATGAACACTTTGGTTGTTCCCACTTTTGTCCTTTATGGATAATACTGCTGTGAACAAGTATTGTGCTTACAATCTGCCATTATTGAGAATTTGCATGTTTTTTTTAAAAGAAGATATATTAACTTTTTTTCAATTATGTGTATATGTCTGTGTCTGTGTGTGGGTATGTGCACATGAGCGCTGGTGCCTTCAGAGTCTAGAAGGGGGCATCAGATCCCTGGATCTGTATTTACAGGTGAGCCACTTGATGTGGGTGCTGGGAACCAAACTCTGGTCCNCTACAAGGCCAGCAAGTGGACTTAACTGCTGAGCCATGTCTCTAGCCCCTTGGTGTGTTTTCATATCTCATTATCTGCTTAATAAGAGGCTCCATGTTTAATTTTTTGATAAATTAAAAAAAACGATTTTTCAAAATGGCTGAGACGTTTTATAATGCTGCTAGCAATAGGCTAGAGTTTGAATTTTTTATCCTTCTTTGCCACATTTGCGGTTTATTTTGATTGTTGTCATCTTAGTGAATGGGAAGTGGCCTGTCAGTGACTTTCTTTGGTTTATATGTCCTTGATAGCTGATAATGCTCTGTGTGTGTATGTGTGTGTGTGTGTGTGTGTGTGTCTGTCTGTCTGTCTGTCTGTGGGCATGTAGAGGCCTGACGTTTACATCAGGCATTTTCCTCAGTTGCTCTCCACTTTATTAGATAGGGTCCCTCACTGAGCCACAGCTCAATAATTTTAGCTAGCCANCTTGTCCCAAGGAACCTCTGTCTCTGCCCCCTGAGTGTTGGTATTATTAGTAGCCAGCACCTGAGAGGCTTCAAAAATAATGTTGGTTCTGGGAGTATGAGCTCTGGTCCTCNTGTTTGCATGGCATACACTTTATCCATTGAGCCATTGTAGCTGGAAGTTTCTCGGTCCCACNNGGCNCCACCGTCTCGTAGCCGCTTATAAAATAATNACTCAGAAGCTTATATTAATTACAAGCTGTATGGCCTATGGCTTCAGCTTCTTGCTAGCTAGCTCTTTCATCTTAATTTAACCAATTCCTATTAATNTATGTGTTGCCATGTGGCTGTGGCATTACTGGTTTGCTGCTGGCATCTTGTTGCTCNTTGGGCAGCGGCTGGCATCTCCCCNACTCTGCCCTTCTCTCTGTATCTNTGCTTGGATTTCCCACCTGGCTGTAAGCTTTCTTGCCATAGGCCNAAANAGCTTTATTTATTATCCAATGNGAGCCACACATATTCACAGCATACAGAAAGACATCCCAATGCAAGCCATCTCTTTGTCTCNANGCACTTTTACCTGTGTGTGTCCTTCTTGGAGAAGCACNTATTTGGATTAATTGCTTGTGTTGATTTGCTTATGTTTAATTGAATTATCTCCACTGTCTTGACAGTTGCAAACAAACAAGATTAAAGTTTTCAAAAGTCCAATTTTTCTTGCTTTGTTGTGTTTGCTTTGTGTCTCTTCCTCTTTTTTAATGGTTCTAAGAAAGGAACCCAGGACCTTCCATGTGCCACAACTCTATCCCCTCTTCTATTTTTTGAAGGTAAACTTTGCCCTTTTTCTTTAACTGTTGTTAGCTGAAACCCTTATTTCCTTCCTGGGATTTCAGTGTGATAGGCTGCGTGTTCCTGCAGTGGGATGATTTACAGTCATTTGAATTGTAGTTTTCAATCGGATAACTCACTTCAAGGGAAAGAAACAGTGTTGAACTGTGTTTGTTGTTGTTTGACAAGAGTCGGATAGGTCCCTGAAGCCTGCGTCCTCCTGTCACAGACATGCAGGAGGACTGTTTCCTGTCTAGTGACACTACCATCAACTTTTAGTCCAAATAATGCTGAAAAAGGCTTCAGAGCAGGAGGCTGAAAGGCAGGGACCTGCTGGTGAGGCACTCTGTGCATCTGTTGTTTCCAGTATGGGCTTGCCAATCAAAGGAGTAAAGGAGCCCAAACTTAACTCAGGATAGACTAAACAGCCAGGGGACTAGGGTGGNAATTGGTTTCCCAGGAGANATCCTTCATGTTTTAGAGGTCAATGGCAGAGGAAAAAAAATAGTNTTGTNCTGATATTTTATTTGTGCACTCAAATAAAGCTTATCTGGGGATCAGAGGNAAAAACCAGCCACTATATTAAACATAGAGGTCAGGCAGTGGTAGCACACACCTTTAATCCTAGCATTTGGGAGGCAAAGATTCATCTGGATCTCTGTGAGTTCAAGGCCACACTAGGAACAGAGCCAGTCGCAGTTGCACANGCCTTTAATCCCAGTGCTAGTCAACCATAGAGGTCTGGAGGTCTGTACAGACAGACAGGAAGTGATAGAGCTGGGCAGAAAGAGAAAGTGATGAAGCTGGGCAGAGAGAGGAAGAAGGCAGGGCACAGAAAGGTATATAGGCGTGAGTATACAAGAAGTAGCTCTCTCTGGAGGCTGAGGAGTTGGTAAGGTGAGGTAGGCTGTGGCTTGTTTTATCACTCTGAACTTCAGCTTTTACCCCAATATCTATATCTGGGTTTTTTATTAATAAGCCAGTTTAGCAATTCNTCTTACACAGTGTAGGTGCTTACTCTGTGGCCCAACATGTGTTTGTGAATAGAAACCAATCCTTTGCATGTAAAGCTGTGGGCGGGACAATAGAGAGGGGATATCCATTCTATACCACTCAGGATCCCCAGCAGACCATGTTATAGAACATAGGGGGCTGCAGCTTGCCAAGCCAAGAAGTGAGGCTGCATTCCCAGTTGTGTGGAGCTCTTTTTAGTTAGAGGAAGGTCACATGCCACAACAGGGAGCTGAGAAGAAAGAGGCTAGAACTAGTCTATTCTAAGTAGAGAACTTCAACAAGTTTACTAATGTTATGCCCAGATCACAGGGATCCCCAAAAGACCACCATGGAGACCGAATCCCATATGTAAAAGCAAAGAGCCTTTATTCAAGCTCGAGTTTGGTCTCTCTGTATCCCATGCAGGGATNAGAGCAGAGAGCCCCTAGTCCAGGTGGGGTAGGGTTTTTATCATAGCAGAGGTTGGGGTAAGGGGATTGTTAGGGTTCAGAACTTGACTGGCTGACATTTGTCTAGGGGTATAGGTGTGTGCTGGGAATGTTTGGAATGTCAGATATTTCCCCTTAGATACTGGCCCTCCCTGGGTGAGGTCAGCTTATGGCTTTTCCTGGGGACCAGGTAGTACCTGCCAGTAAGCCTGTCATGGCAGCTGTGTCTGGGCCCCTAAGACTGTCGTGGCAGCTGTGTGTTCAAGCTGTTTTGGGCCCCCCACAGCTAGAACCATTTGAGTGAAATTGAGTCTTTTGGAATACACGGTTATTGAATATCATCGATGATCCTAAATTGAGTTGGGATAGTGCTGAAGTAAACTTCCATGAGTTACCAANTTGGGCTATACTTTATATCCTGAAAATTAGATCTCTGAGCTTGAAAGTTTAGGATAATCTCCAATTAGCAGGAAGAGCTTTCACCATTAATTAATTAGAAAATGTATTTAGACTAGACCCTGGGGGCTGTGTAAAACATAAATCATAAAACCAGTATTTTACCATAATACAAACAAAAGCTTACCTAGGGGGAAGCAGATTTTAGATTATGTGATAACCATGGNACTATCAAAGCAACAACTGTAATACATGCTGTATCTACCATCTGCCTGGAAGATTAACGTTTCCCAGGCCAGCCACCCACCTCCCCACACTCCAACCTTCCCACCTGAGTGATGTAATATGTCTTTAAGGCATCTTCTTCCTGAAAGCTGTCCTCTGCATTCCAAATGGATGTAGTTCTTTTCTCTCTAACCTAAGAGCATCCTGGCATAGCACCACTGAGGTTCCCCTGTGGTGGATTACTGCAGGATGTCTTGCCTACCTCCCCATAGACTTGGGAGTGAGGAATGACACACCATTGACCTCCTCAACTCTGTGTCCCAGGAACCTAACACAGAGCCTACTAAATAACCATTCCTTGAATAGATAAGTAAATATGCTTCATTATCATCCACAGATACAGCTACTGCTATGAATGTTATATTCACATCTTTCCCTAATTAATCTAGAAAACCTGAAAATATATCACATGTGTCTGATACATTCTGTGTGTAGAGGAAGCAATCTTTTCTACTATAAAGTAAAAGACCTCTACTATGTTGAGATAATGAGAAGCACAATCCCTGCTGGTANCCTCAGGGAAACTGGTTGCAGAACCCTAAAACAACAAAACCCACAGGTGCTGAAGTCTCATAGCTGCAGATGGCTTCTGCACATCTTCCTGTATACATTAAATAGTCCCCAGAGTGCTTACACACAAGGTCTTGTGCAAGTAATCACAACTGTTGTGAGTTCNAGAGTGTAATGGCCATGTCATGCCTGGAAGTCTGAGATTCCATATCACCCCCTTCCATCACTCCAGCTCTTGGAGTCTTTAAATCTTCTCTTCTGTAGTGTTCCCTGAACATTGAAGAGAGTGTATTAGAGATTACCTTTCATGCTAGGTATCCAACAGTCCCTGATTCTCTGTACTTTGGCCAGTTATAATTCTTTGCTGAACCACTGCAACAAGAAGTCTTTCTGACTAGATCTGG
>LZPO01066510.1:48747-65543 GCA_001675575.1 Neotoma lepida
TCTCTCTGCTTCCTGCTTGAGGTTGAGGATGCAATCTCTCAGCTTCCTGATCCCACTGCCATGCCTGCCACTTGCTACTATGTCTCCCTACTATGATGGACTCACACCCTCTGGAACCATAAGCCAAGATAAACTCTCTTCTGTGAGTTGTTTTGGTATGATGTTTTGTCATAGCAACAGGAAAATAACCAGTACACTATGTTTGCATCAAATGGCCAAAGGGTCTAACTAATATAAGCAAATAGCACTGATCATTCAAGTGTTTCACTCTGGCAATTATCAAAGCATAATATGGTTTGGGCCCAAGTGAAATTTTCAGCCCATTTAGACATTACAACAAGCATATGTATCTGAGTGTTTTTGTTTTGTTGTTAGTTTCATTTTTGGTTTAGGTTAGGTGCTGGNCATTAAACCCAGTGCCTCATGTAGGGCAAGCACATGATTGGCCTTGAGCTATACCTCTGGCCCATCATTTGCCTCATGTTTGGTATAGACATTGTCAAGCCTATTAGCAATGAAGAGTGCATACTGCTGATCATACAGAAGAGCAGAGTGTCCGAAGAGTGGAATGTCAGGAATGACTCCACATGGGCACTTGTTGTTTAGTGTTCAAGGCTGGGGCCAGAGTTGAGAGAGATTCTGTGTGGTTTGGGAACTAAGCTCAACTTGAGTTTCCTAGCAACCTAGACACTAGGCTGACTGANAGACCCACAAACCCTTTAGTACCATGGAGCATTTGATTCACCTGAAAGACCCTCCGTAACCACAAAGTCAATCATTTNGTCATGACTATGAGTATGTAGCACAAAAGAAGAAGTTTTTTTGTTTTTTTTAAAAAAGCCTATTTAATTCTGNTGCACTAGTTTGGGGCATTTCTTGNAAAATATTGGAAGGCAAGATAATTAAAGACTAAAATTAGGGATTNCACGGTCAACTGTGAATTTCAAAGATTCTTATTTCCTTTCCTCATAATAAAAATAAAATTGGTTGTTTAAGTATGCACCTGGATTTGGTCAAAAGTCTTCAACTCTTCCCCACTTGGAAACACTTCACAACAATCTTTTAAAAAATATTACTAATATGCTTTGCCTGAGACTCTTGGCATAAGTTCCTGGAAGAAAATTTTAAATATTTTGGATCAAATACTTAAAAAGTAGCAGAGTACACTCGGNGTCCTGTTAAGCAGTCTAGAGACCTGGGGAAATAGAACTGAAACCCACTCTGCCACTTAATCACGAATATGAATATCATGCAAGTTGCTGTAGTGAGAGCAAGGGGGACATCAGTACAAACTACTGTTTTAGTCAACTTATTTTAAGGTGCATCACTAGGTGTTTTGGAATTCTTGCCCTCTGACCAAAATCTTTTATTCTTTTTCTTCTTATGCACTTCATCCTCTGGGTGTCCTGTCATTCTCAACTAAGGAGATGAATCTTTCTCAACACTTGATCAAGCATTGTCCCTTATGCTGTCCAGCTAGTGAGTCCAAGGGTGTATNAGAAGGAGTGGCACATGATGAAGGGTGTCCAGGACCCCAGCATAGGCTGCATACATGTTCACACCTTTCCAGACTCCAAAAGAGTTTTATAGTTTATCCTGTTAACAATCCTCAGAAATGTGCATGTGTTGTGATCTAAACCACATGCTCACTGTTTTCTAAAATAACAATAAAATAACAGAACAAAGACTCTTAACTCAGGATATCTTGAAGTCATTGTGAAGTTTNTCCATTTGGAGAATTCAGGCCAGTTTAGTGTGTAGTGGAGTTGATGAAGTGGTGTTTGACTTGGGAAAGTTTCTAGCATCTTAATATTNATGGGAAGTAATATAGTGCAGTCTGATACCTTCAGATGGAATGAAGCAAGATTCACAAAGTAGGTCTACAAATTTTAAGCTACTGAAGTAATTATNGAATATCATAGTTACCAAAAAGAAATCCCTACTGATTTGTGCTAGACCTGTTCTGCAGATTCTATGTCACAGATGAGAAAGCAAAAATATGNTCAATGAAAATGAATAATGTGTGGCTTATATTACTGGCATGTACTCACACAATAAAGGTATTGATCTGTGATATATACCCAAAAGAAACCATTTAAAATGGGANGCTGGAGAGATGGCTAAGCAGTTAAGAGGGTTTGCTGCTCTTCCAGAAGACCTGAGCACTCAGATCAGAGGAGTTCACAACCATCTATAACTCCAGCTCAAGGGACTAATGCCCTCTCCTGGCCTCCACAGGAACCTGCACATGCATACACATGAGTGTCTTTAATTAAATTAAAGTCTTAAAAGAAGTGTGGGTCCCAAAAATTCTACTAGGGAACTCCTACAGCTGATAAACACCTTCAGTAATGTGGCAGGATACAAGATTAACTCAAATCAGTAGCCAAGAAAGAAATCAGAGAAACATCTCCCTTCACAATAATGACAAATAATATAAAATACCTTGGGGTAACTCTAACCAAGCAAGTGAAAAACCTGTATGACAAGAACTTTAAGTCTTCAAAGAAAGAAATTGAAGAAGATATCAGAAAATGGAAAGATCTCCCATGCTCATNGATAGGTCAATATAATAAAAATGCAATCTTACCAAAATTAATCTACAGATTCAATTGCAATCCCCATCAAAATCTCAACACAATTCTTCACAGACCTCAAAAGAACAATACTCAACTTGATATGGAAAAAACAAAAACCCAGGATAGCTAAAAGAACGCTGTACAATAAAACAACTTCTGGAGACATCATCATCCCTGACTTCAAGCTCTACTATAAAGCTATAGNAATAAAAACAGCTTGGTACTGGCATAAAACCGACATGTGGACCAATGGAATCAAATTGAAGAGCCTGACATTAATCCACACCCCTATGAACAACTGATTTTTGACAAAGAAGCCAAAACTGTACAATGGATAAAAGAAAGAATCTTCAAGAAATGGTGCTGGCATAACTGGATGTCAACATGTAGAAGACTACAAATAGATTCATATCTATCACCATGCACAAAACTCAAGTGCAAGTGGATCAAAGACCTCAACATAAATCCAGTTGTACTGAACCTGATAGAAGAGAAAGTAGGAAGTAAACTTGAATGCATTGGCACAAGAGACTACTTCCTAAATATAACACCAGTAGCACAGACACTGAGAGCATCAATTAATAAATGGCACCTCCTGAAACTGAGAAGCTTTTGTAAGGCAAAAGACACAGTAAATAAGATAAAACAATAGCCTACTGAATGGGAAAAGATCTTTACCAACCCCATATCTGGCAGAGGGCTGATCTCCAAAATATATAAAGAACTCAAGAAACTAGACATCAACATACCAAACAATCCAATTAAATAATGGGCTACAGATCTAAACAGAGAATTCTCAACAGAAGAATCTCAAATGGCTGAAAGACATTTAAGGAATTGCTCAACATCCTTAGTCATCAGGGAAATGCAAATCAAAATGACTCTGATACCATCTTACACCTGTCAGAATGGCTAAGATCAAAAACAATGATGACAGCTTATGTTGGAGAGGATGTGGAGCAAGGGGAACACTCCTCCACTGTTGGTGGGAGTGCAAACTCGTACAGCCACTTAGGAAATCAGTGTGGCAACTTCTCAGAAAATTGGGAATCAATCTACCTCAAGACCCAATGATACCACTCTTGGGCATATACCCAAGGGATGCTCAATAATACCACAAACACACTTGCTCAACTATGTTCATAGCAGCATTATTCATAATGGCCAGAACCTGGAAACAACCTAGATGCCCCTCAATGGAAGAATGGATAAAGAAAATGTGGTATTACTCAGCTGTAAAAAACAATGACATCATGAAATTTGTAGGCAAATGGATGGAACTAGAAAATATCATCATCCTGAGTGAGGTAACCCAGACTCAGAAAGACAAACATTGTATGTACTCACTCATAAGTGGATACTAGATATAAAGCAAAGTATAACTAGACTACAACCCATAGCTCCAGAGAAGTTAGCTAACAAGGAGGACTCTAAAAGGTATACATGTATTGCCCTGGGAATGGGAAATAGGTAAGCTCTCCAGAGTAAACTGGGAGTAAGGGGAGGCAATACAGAGGAGAGGATGGGGGATGAGAACATGAGNGAAAGGGATGGTTGAGCTGGGATAGGGATAGAGTGGAAGAGCAATGAAAGAGATATCTTGATAGAGGGAGACATTATGAGGTTAGGGAAAAACCTGGTGCTATGGAAATTCCCAGGAATCTACAAGGATGACCCCAGATTAGACTACTAGCAATAGTGGAGAGGGTACCTGAAGGGGCCTACCCCAGTAATCAAATTGGTGAATACCCTNTCATCATAGAGCCTTCATCCAGTAACTGCTGGAAGCAGATGCAAAGATCCACAGCCAAGCACCAGGCCGAGCTCAGGGAGTCCAGTCAAAGAGAGGGAAGAGGGATTATATAAGCAAGTAGGGTCAAGATCATGATGGGGAAATCTACAGAGACAACTGAACCAAGCTCATGGGAACTCACGAAATTTAGACCAACAGCTGTGAAACCTTCATGGGACCAGACTAGGCCTTCTGCATACAAGAGACAGTTGTATAGCTTGGTCTGTTTGAGGGGCCCCTGGCAATGGAATCAGAATCTATCCCTGGTGCATGTGCTGGCTTTTTGGAGCCCATTACCTATGATGGTATGCCTCCTCAGCCTTGATGCAGGAGGGAAGGGCTTGGTTCTGCTTCAGCTGACTGTACCAGGCTTCAGGCTTTACTGACTCCCCATGAGAGGCCTTACCCTTTTGGAGGAAGGGATGGGAGGTCAGGGAGGGGAAGGTTGGGAGGGAACAGGAGGAGAGATGAGAGGGGGATCTGTGTTTGGTATGTAAAATGAATAAAACAATCTTAAATAAAAAAAGAAGTGTGGGTTCATTGTGTTGTGTTTTCAGGAACTATATTTCACGGTCTAATTGTTCTATTGTTTCTGTGCCTGTTGAAAAGAAGACTGTCCTAGAAGAAGGGTCTATCAGAAAGCTGATAATGTTGTGGTACTCAGGAGCAGAAAGAGACAAGAAAGGGGCAGGACAAGGGATATCTTTCCAAGGCATGCCTTCAAGACATCCACTTCCTCAACCTCCTCCTACATTCTATCACGTCCCAACAATGGCATGTAATCACACTCCATCAAGAGATTAATTCATTGATTAGGTCAGAGCCCTCAGCATCCAAGTACTGCCAGGTGGGGAGCCGGCCTTCAACACATGAGTCTTCTGTGGGAATATTTTATATTCAGCCCATAACAGTCAGTGCTCAGTATTTTGGAGAGCCGCCTCATACTGAAAATCCATCACAATGAATTGCTTTTTCCAGAGAAGTCTACATTGATTGTGGAAGAGGAAGAAAGGCCCACTAAAACTGAATATTCTCTGGAAAAATATAATGATTTCTCTGCTTTGGGAATTGGCACATATAAATTCATAAGGAATCAGGNAATAACTGATATGGCAATGATGAAATGTTTATATTTCTTTATTTTTTGTATNTTCTTGGAAACTTGACTTATAAAAATTATACTGTTTCCTAGCACCTCTTTTTTGAGAAACCTCTGTTGATTTGCTAATGAAAATAGAATCAGACTNTAAGAATATTCATGAAAAACACTCATTTCTCCTTGACATAAAGAATATAAGAAGGAAGTATAACCCTAATTCTGATTTTGACCCCATATGTGAAAAGCAATTTGTGCAGCAGTTTTCCAACCCTGAAAGATGTGGCATATTACACTATTGTGCCCAATTGTTCACAGTCATCCTTTTGAGGGATCATACACCCCTAGTTATTGTCATGAAACTTTCAATGTCTCTCTGGAAGAGGGGGAGATTTTTGGACAACACACATGACTTGCCTTGGACAACAGAACAAAGCATATACCATATCCAGGCTGTGTTTAAAGATCTAATCTATAGCATGCAATGCTTTGCACTTAAAAATCACAGCTAAGAAGTCTGAAGGGGTTGAGGAATTCAAGGTCAGATTGGGCAGCATAGCCATATTCTAATTCATGAAAAAAAAATGATGACCATTCTGTCTCTTTCCTCCTATTATGAGGTTAGTGTGTCCACATGAAGCTGTTCCTAAAACACATCCTTGGATGAAAACCTGTGATGTGGTAGGGGAACAAACCTCTTTAAGAGTCATTGGAACTGGTATATTATTGGTAACTGGAGCATAAAGTTAAAAAGTTGAAAAATGCAAAGCAGTGAGACTAAAGATGAGTAACACACACAATAAGGATAGATGCTCAAAGCATAAGGAATGTGGAGTCTTGTGGCATCACTCAGTTTCTGCGTCAACTCCTGGACTACCTATCCACTCTTGGGAATTGGATGTCAACAGGGCTGAGACTTGGTTAGTTGAGTTTGCCTCACTTGAGNGGATAGCTCTCCTACTGAGATGATATTCACCCTTTCTATCCTCATTCTGTCCCAGTGGCAGAGAGACCTGCATCTCACCTCTGTGTTCNCAGGGCTGTTTCTCCATCAAGCACTATCTCCCCCATTTTTGTATCTTTCCAGGTGTGTTGTGTGATATTTTGATCGTGTTCTGGCAAATAAAGCTTGCTTGGAGCCAAAGGGTGGAGCTAGACACCAACTGACCAAAATTAACCATAGAGGTTTTGGAGGACTGTAGACAGATAGGACAGGAAATAGTAGGGTGGNGCAGAGAGGGATCTCATGCTTTTTGGAGGAAGGAATGGGACAGTAGGAGATGACTGGTGGCTTCTCTGCTTCTCTGATCTTCAGATTCTTACCATGATATCTGACTCCTGAATTTTTATTGATTAAAAAATAATTAGAATAATGCTTCACAGGTGTATTTAGGTATGATCAGTGTCATACAATTCTGATGTCAGTCTTGATTAGTTCCTTACCCGCCATCACCTCTGTAGTAGGACAGGCCCATAGAGTCAAGGAAATTGGCTCAAACCAGTTGCCAAGGCATGCACATAATGTACTTCCTTATGAGCCAACCTAGAGTCTGCCTGAGGGCCTAGCAACAGGCACTGTCAGAGCTCCTGATCGTGCCCAGACAATAAGGGATGACCACGCAATATGATCAGATTGGGGCACTGTCCAGACCTCCTGATCATGCCTAGCCAATGAGGGGTGACCACACAATGTCACTAGATCACTGTCAGAGCTCCTGATTGTACCAAGCTAATGAGNAACAACCATGCAATGTCACCAGATTGGGACACAGCCTGGATGCTGGGAGGAGGGTATATAAGGCTTTCCCTGTTACNGAATAAAGGAGTCTGATGTTTGTCTTTTCACCTGACTCTCAGGGTCTGTGTCGTTGACTCTACACCTTCTCACCCCCTCCCCCAAGGGAGCCATTAGGACCCAGCAACACACCTCCAGCACATCATGCTCCACTTAATACCTAATGTGTTAGCCTAACTAATGGTCTTCTTGCCTGTGTTCACGATTCTGTAGAAGCTTTTAATTCATGACTATCAAAGTTCAGAGAAGTTTTGTTCAAAGAAAAATTGGATTCAGAAAGGAATAAGCAAATTGGTAAGCAAATGATATGAAAATAATAAACATTTACTTTAAATGCGTGAGCTAATGAAGGAAGACAGGAAGGATGTAGTTCTGGCATCCAAAGGCTCCAGGACATGTCAAATGTAGGGAATAAACTGGAATTAGTTTGTGAGCTGATGACAGACAAATCTGAACNTGGCAAAGTGTCTATGCTCTTCCTTCTGTGTACAATGAGAACTATTACAGAATTTTGATTATGGAAAAACATGTTTCTATAATTTTAAGGACCAGTAATGAAAACTGAAGGGAAAGGAATAGAAATGAATACTGTGATTCTACCAGGTGTGATGTCAGTCACCCAAACTGTGGGAGGAACAAAGATTAGAAATGTAGGCAGAGACATGCAAGATGAAACTAAGAAAGCAGAACTAACCATTGAGTAGGGAAAAGGGTAGTTGAAGAAGATGTGAGAATTCCTGGTCCAGCTTTTGGTGGCCAGAGGATGGAAGATGGAACATGTTGTTGAGGACAGTGAAGTCCTCAGACCTCACTGGGGTTTGGTAAGATGCCACTCAGAAATAGGTTGGCTCTACATAGTGGGGAAAGAAATGTTGATCTGTGAGTCAGCTTCAGAAAAAGGGACTGTCAAAATGTAGGAACAAGGACAAACTATAGGAACCAGGAGAGAACACAGGCAAAGACACAGTCTGAACGAAGCTTGTATTTCAGAATGCCTGCAAGGGACATCCACAGAAACCCCAAGAAAGCATGATCAAAAGTAGAGATGACTCAGGAAACAGGGACAAACACGTTTCAGAAAGGTAGAATGGACTGACAGACACTGCAAGAAAGAAAACATCAACACAGATCCAAAGAAGTCTCTGACACAAATAAATTTTAAAATTAGGGTAGGGTGCATCTCAGTATAGAATAGCTGGTTGTCATGTGCAAGCAAGGCCTCTAGGCTCTATCCCGAGCACCAGGAAGGTTAATGTGCACCATTTCCTGAATCGGATAAATTGATGATGGTGTAAGAGAAAAAAGGGAATTCCTGTCAGGATCACACTAACAGAAGGTTATATGGACAGAGAATACGACTTCCCACTACAACCCTTCACCTGACTAATCCATGTCTGTACAAATCATCAATTCTTTCCAGGGCCTGGTGTTTCCCCACAAATGAACTAAACTGAATGATCGTTGGTCATCACCTCCTGCTCTCAAAGACTTCCATGTTCATCCTGTAAGATAAAGCTGTACATGAGTTTGCTCTCAGAGTTTTTGTGGGGATCAAATCCAGACAGGGCGTCTTCGGAGCTCGGCAAGTGCTTTACCATTGAGTTGCACTCACAGCCTTTAAACTGATTAAAACATGATGTTACTTTGTCTGACTGTCGAGTCTAAATCCATCATCCTTTACTCTGTAGAGCCAGAGAAGATGTTTTTTTTTTATCAATCATTAATTTTCTTATGAAAATTCCTAGCTCTCCAAGCAATGTACAAACCAAAGCTTGAGTTTAAAATCCATAATAAAATACATGTGCACTTTTAAAAACTGAGAGATGCTTGTGAATGTCTCTTAAAAGCTTCATTCCTAAATCACAGAACTATTTTTGCAAAGAAGGGTGTGGTGTGACATTTACTTACCACATTTAGGTACCATTTCTGCCCTACAAATAGCAGGAATGTATCCAAAAGGCCCAATTACTGTAAGCAAGTATTTCCATGAAGAACATCTGCGTTTTTGGCAAATATGTGAATGGTTTGGTTGATGGCTATTCCGTTGTCCTGAGATGTTCTGTGCTCTCTGACTTGGGCAAATGTTCTTGAAGCTATGCAGCAGCTTTCCCTTTTACTCCAAAATACCAAAGTATTTGGACTTGTTTCTCTGTTCCAGGCCTGGTGGCCATGCTCAACATGAGAAGTTTCTTCCACTGTTTCTCACAAACTATATTCCAACCTCTTTTCTTTTCTCTGTAGGTATTTTATGTATACATAAGTAAAAAATATGGTTTGTCAATTGTCATCTACTATGCTTAAGCCCAGTTCTGTTCAGCTATTGTATGGGGACTCTGGAGTGTCTTTGTATCTAGGGATCTGGCTGTGGATGTCAAAGGGACACATGAGCCAAATGTCAAATCTCCCTTCATGTTCCCAACAGTTGTAAACACCAGGCAGAATATAAAGATATTCACAGGCAACCTCCAAAGCAGGGGAGAAAGCAGAATCACACAGCAGTAAGCAGACTCTGAAGCCTCAGGATTCCAGAGAATACAGGGATCACTGTTATTACTTAATCAAATAGCAGGAAGTAGTATATTCCAAACAAGAGTCAAAATATAGATGCCTGCAAGAAAATCTCATGATATCTGTCTGTGAACCATGGCAACTGCACCTTCATCTGTTGTTTTGATGGGCAGCTTTCCTGGCTAAGTTAGTGCACTGAAAATGCATTATGAGATTTCCCAGTTCTAGTATTGACATAACCTAAATGTGATCACCAGTGAGAAGATAAAAACATATAGTATGTGTATAGATAATCATGGAATATGACTCAGCCATGAAAAAAGAGGGAGCCAGGCATGGTAGGACACATCTATTTTCCCGGCTACTTAGAAAGATGAGAGAGGAGCCATTCTTGAGCCCAGGAGTTTGAGGCTAGCCTTGGCAATATAGTAAGACCCTGATTCAAAAAATAATCTGTAATAATAAAGAGATCCTGCTATGTGGGAAAGTATGGAAGAACCTCCAAGATACTGTACTAAGTGAAATTAGCCAATCAGAGAAAGACAGATACTGAGTACCTTCAGTGTGTAAAGGTGCCTCAACTGGCCAGACTCAAAGAAGCAGGAAGTAGCCTGATGGCTGTTGGGGTACAAGTGGGGTTGGCAAGGAGCTGCTGTTACATTGAGTGTAAGTTTTGTTTTTACAAAATGAACAAGCTCTAGGGGTCTTCTGTACAACCCTGCTTACAGTTCACAGTCCTGGGATGTGTGCCTCAGTGTGTCCAGTAGGGCCAGTGTGTCAATCTCACAGAGTGTGTGTACTCTACCACATAAGACACATGCACCCAGGACTGTGCTCAGGGGATCTACTCAGTGTAGAGCCTGTGTATACATCATGTCTGCACCCTTACTACACAGCAAAATAAACTCACCCAAAGAATAATGTCATCCACNCCTCAACTCCCGGAACTCCAAAATCCCACAAGCAATAAAAGAAACATGCAATTTGGAAACAAACAAGTAGCAGGATTCAGCAACTAACCACACAGCCTAGCTTCTTTTCCCTCTCCTCAAAAGAAGTCTTATTGACAAATCAAAAGAAAAGGAGAATGTTTCCAGTTCTCCAGAATCTAAAGGTATGGAAGCTGCAGAGGAGTGGCTGCCTGTTCCCGTTCTGAATAAACACTNAAATGACATGAGTTCCTCCATGGCGTGTATACTGAACTCTGCCTCCGAACAAAGGGGCTTCCGGACTCCCACAAAGAACCCCAGCTCTTCAGCAGTCCTTTCCCTCCCCTGAGACAGCATTTCCATCACCATTTCCACCAGAGGAAGAAAGGGTGACTGGTCGCCATCTCTCAGCTGTTCTGGGAAGCTCTGTGGAAGGAGGCGACATGTGACAGCCACCTCATGCTCCTAGTACCGTGAGTCAGATTGAAAGTCAAAATCAACCCTTCCTTTCTGAAGTTGCTTCTGTCAGAAAGATAAAGTTACTAATAACACATGCATGTTTATCGTTGTCTTCTTTTCAAATGTAGAGAGGGGCCTGCCTTCAAATGGCTCTTAGATACCAATGGTTCATTTGGATTGTCTTTGACTTCTCTCCTTTCTAGTGTTTTCTTTTTTTGTTTGTTTGTTNGTTTTGAAAAGTGTGTATCACTTTACTTACTGGTGATTCATGAGACTTACAGGTTTTAATGAGGATGGATACGCAGTCATTATGGCTTTGTTGTTATTGTTGTTTTATTGAGAATAGTTTTTTTTATACAATAGATTCTGATTATGGTTCCCCTCCCCCTACTTCTCCCATTTCCTCCCTACCTCCCCTCCCATTTGGATCCATGCCCTTTCTGTCTCATTAGAAAACAAACAGGCATCTAAGGAATAATAATAAAGTAAGATAAATAATAAATAAGCAAATCAGAATAAGACAACACAACCAAACAAGAAAAAGAGTCAAAGAAAAAGCNCAAGAAACACATATAGATGCAGAGATATACGTTTGCACACCTAAGAATCCCATAAACACCCAAACCAGAAGCCATGGTATGTATGCAAAGGACCTGTAAGTTTCTTTTTTTATAATGCCCTGATTTAACATTATGAGACAAAGAACCTCCAAAGATGCCANTGAGTTGATTGTGTTGACCATCTACTGTTGGGCATGGGGCTTACCCTGAAGCATGGTTTGTTTCCCCAGGGAGACTCCCTTGGAGAAAACTAACTGCTGTGGGATGGTCTTTCTGTTGCTGTGAATATGTGTTGCTTCCATTGGTTAATAAATAAAGCTGCTTTGGCCTATGGTAAGGCAGGTTAAGTGCCAGGGGAGAAATCCAAGCAAAGATACAGGGAAAAGAAAGGTGGGATCAGGGAAGACTCGAGCCAGCTTCCCAAAAAGCAAGATGCCAGCAGACCAGTAATGCCATGGCTACATGGCAATACATAGATTAATAGAAATGGGTTAATTTAAGATGTAATAGCTAGCTAGCAATAAGCCTGAGCCATAGATCAAACAGTTTGTAATTAATATTAAGCCGGTGAATGATTATTTTATAAAAACAGCTGCATCCTGGGTGGGACCGGGTGGGACCAAGAAACTTCAATCTACAACTAATTTTTTCATTTGCAAGTGGCTATCAATTGGAGATAGCTGCTGGGTTAGGGATGTGGATGTGTGTCCACTTCTTTCAGCTCTAGAAAACCGTCTGGTACAGATCCATGCAAGCCCTGTGCATGCTACCTCAGTCTCTATGAGTTCATATGTGCACTAGCCCTCTTGTGTCTAGTAGGTCTTGTTTTTTTGGTGTCTTCCATTCTCTCTGGCTCATATACTATTTCTACCTCCTCTTCCCCAGAGTTCCCTGAGCCTTGTAGGGTAGAGGGTGGGGATTTATGGAGACAGCCCATTCTCCTGCCTTCTTTCACTTTATCTTCCCTGCCTAAGGGGTTGTGAGGGACTCTTTTGTCCCAAGGCCAGCAATGTCAGTAATCAATTAGTCACAATTTACATTTCAGAGAGTCCTAAGCACACCTGAGTGGATCAACTAGCCTGCCAGAATGATGAAAACACCTTCCAAAGATACCCAGACGNTAGGCCCAGACACCTGGACTTGGCCAGAAATCAGTCCTGTATAAGCAGTCATCACTAAGGCACTAACCCTGCAACCTGTTCTCTACAACTCAGGTCTCCTACTCCTAGTGGATCTCCACAAACTGATGGTAAGACCCTATTGCTGAAGACAACACTTATACAACTCACTGAACTCTGCACACTAACCAAGTAGAAACATAAATACCAATCCAGGCATAAACTCTTTGATCTACAAGAGTGACTTGTCTTCAAGANATGCTGGTACAACAGTGGCACGAAGCTTATGGGAGTAACTAACCAGTATCTTATTTGAGTTAAGGCCCACTCCATAAGATGGGCACCCCAATACTCAAGGCTGCTTAGGTGGCCAAAAACNTGGGACTAAATAGACCAGGAAACTAAGAGAAAACCAAATACTACTGTCCTGATAAAGGAATGTAACAATAAAATGACTCCTAATAACATACTGCTGTACTCATAGATCCGTGCCTTGCTCAGCCATCATCAGAGAAGCTTCCTCCTGCAGCAGATGGGAACAAATACAGAGACCCACAGTCAGACAATATAAATAAAACTGAGAGACCTTGAAACATCCCTTTTTAGTGTTTCCAAATGATATTGAGCCTGGCACTTTCTAAATAAACTGTTAAAAGTAAAGTTCTATAGAATGTTCCCACTGTGCTATAACTGTTCTGACGTGCTTTCCCTTCTCCATATCTACACATGAGGGAAAATACCCGAGAATGTTTATCGGTAGTTAATGATACAACTCTTTCTGGATGGTAGGATTGAATGTTTCAGTTACTTAACAATTACTTATGAATATTCCCTCAGAACTTTTATTATGTGTAATGAATACAAATCATTCTAAAAGAGAGGGCTTTTCCTCTGAAAACAGTGATTAATAATAATAGGGGCAATAACAACAAAAGAGCAAAAATGCTTAGTTTTTAGGTATTAATAATGTATCTAATATTTTTATTTTTTATATTTCTGACTTAATAAAGATTTTAAGAAAATTCACGTGGTATTTGAATGTAATTGGCCTCCATAAGCTCACAGGGAGTGG
Organism: Neotoma lepida; assembly: GCA_001675575.1. NCBI lineage: Eukaryota > Metazoa > Chordata > Mammalia > Rodentia > Cricetidae > Neotoma > Neotoma lepida. Next base: position 62,656 of record LZPO01066510.1, read on the forward strand.
CACTATTAGGAGAAATGGCTTTGTTGGAGTAAGTGTGGCCTTATTAAATGAAGTATGTCACTGTGGAGGTGGGCTTTGAGGACTCATATATGCTCAAGCCACNCTCNGTCTCAGTTCACTTCCTGTTGCCTGTGGATTACTATGTAGAATTCTTAGCTCCTTCACCAGCACTGTGATGTCTGTCTGCATGCCCCCATGTCCCACCATGATGATAATGGACTAAACATCTGAACTGTAAACCACCCAAATTAAATGTTTTCCTTTATAAGATTTGCCGTGGTCATGATGTCTCTTGACAGTAACAGAAACCCTAACTAAGACAACTCACAAAGAAATATTGTTTAGAAAACAAATGAGTATATTACGAATAAACAATAAATTAAAAATCATGTAAATGCTAGAAATAAAAAAAATCTAGTCACAGAAGCTAAAAGAGAATGAGAAACAGGTAGAGTAAGTGGTAGAATTGGTAATTAGACAGCAGGATAAAGGAAATTTTCCAGAACTTACCATAGAAATGAAATGAGACACAAGAATAGAATAAAAGCTAGGAAATGTGTGCACAGTGAGAAGCTATCTCTCAGGGAACTGCTGTTTCAGGAGTGGGGAAAAGGCACACCAGTAGCAATGATACAAGCCAAGAGTGAGGATGCCCAAGAAAAAGGAAAGACTGAGAAGCCCCATCCAGGGAATGCTGCACAGACAACCTGTCAGCCCACTACTGACACATCTGGGAACTGAATGTCACAATTGAGCCCACCATTAAAGCCATCGGAGTGCAGACAGACAATACACAAAGATGCACACAGACAGAAGCTGTCTCAGCACCAGAAGAATCCAGAAATCTGTGGGGCAGAGTATGGGGCGGGGCAATAATGTGTGGGCAATTTTACATCATAANCATTACTTGTAAATGGGAAGGAAGAATTTTTTTCAGCTTACAGATGAGGCTACATAAAACCTTGATACTGAGAAAGGGAGAAAGAGGAGAAGGAAGGGGGGTACCAGAAGCACTCTATTCATTGTGTGAAGGAGAGTTTTAAGACAGTAGGTAAATTTTCCTGAAGTCAGACATGAAACTGAAGTATGAATTCAAAGACAGAAGCAAGTGCTGATGCCATCAGTCATCCTGGGAATCTTGGGGACAAGAGTGGAATCTGACCACTGCTGATTTGTGATTGGAAGCTCAAAGAGAGGTATGNAGGGACTGCGCATGCTGGGAAGTCATAGNNATAACCTCAGTCCGTGAAGNCTGAATCTCTGTGAGGGGGTGGGGGAAGGGAAGGTAGTAGCAACCATGCTCAGCTGTCACTCAGCTGTCATGTCTCTGCACCTGAGTGCAGGTCCTGTAGTCATAACTATAGAAGTAGTAGACTTTTTAAGTTACTCGGAAAATACTGTGAGTCACTTTGTGCCAATTAATTTCATGTAAACAAATTTCTAGAGAGAAAGGGTGACAGAACTGACTTACAGAAAAGTTAAAACATTGATGATCCTGTCACAGAGCACAGCCCCGTGCCCCACATGACAGACACATCAGGCCAATTCTGATAATGGATTTTTTTTAAAATTGACACAATAATTGTGCATTATTATGGAATATGGTTTGATACTTCTACATATAACATAGAACAATGGGATCATATGATAAGCCTCTGAATCATCTTTAATATTTATCATTGCTCCGTATCTTTTCCTCCAGATGNTTTGAAATGTACAATAAGTTACTGTTGCTACTTATCATCTGCTGTGCTACAGAGCATTCAGATTCATTCCTTCTATAAACTGTCATTCAACAGCTTTCTGCCCCCTACAATCCCCACAATGCCCAGTAATTCTGCTCTCTACTTCTATGGAATCAATTTTCTTTGTTTTTACATGAAATGATATTTGTATTTCTGTGTCTGGATTCTTTCACTTCAATCGTCCTCAAGCTAATTCACGTTGTTAAAAATGACAGAACCTCAATTGTTTTTGTGAATAATATTCCATCCTATAAAATATACCACATTTCTTTATGCATTCATCCAGTGACGGATACTTCATGATTCCGTCTCTCAGCTGTTGCAATGACTTTCTAATAAACATTGGTGTGCAGTTGTGTCCTTCACATACTGAGCTGACTTCCTTTGGCTATGCATCCATTGAGAGAGTTGGATTATAAGATAGGTCTACTTGTAGCTTTTTGATGAACCTCCATGCTGTTCCCCATAGAGGCCATACTAATTTACATTTCACCAACAATGTATGACAGTTTCCTACTTCTGCATTTTTTTTTTGGTTACATTAGCTGCTCCAATTTGCTGTGCTCATATCTTCTTGTGGTTTTGCTGTGCATGTCCCCAATGAACAGTGATGTGAAGACTTTTTTATGTACTCAATGACCATTTATGTATCTTCCTTTGAGAAAAGCTTGCTCAGATCATTTTTCCTTGATCAGATTATTTGTATTTGTTTTTGTTTGGTTGATTTTGGCTTGGCCTGGTTGCTNTTGACTCCTTTGAGTTACTCCGGTAGCCTGGGCATCACTCTCTTTTTGGACTGACTAGCCTGCAAACATCCTCTCCTACCCTGCAGGTTGCCTCTTCACAGACTTATTGTTGCCTTTGTCAGGCTTTGTTTCCCACCTGGTTAGTTTGATGTAATCCCAGCAACATAGTTTTGGTTTTGACAGGCTCTGTGTGGCCCAGTCCACGTGATTCTTACTNAACTTCAGTGCCTCCTGAGGGCTGGGATCACAGGCATGTGGACACTTTAAGTATGTCCAGTTCTCTACTTGTCTTTTTGCTCCCTGGAGTTCATGTCCATATCAATATGCTTATAGATATATGTTTCTTGAAATATGCTTATTGAAACACCTCTTAGGTTTCTTCAAAGTATAAGGTCTG
>LZPO01066510.1:82725-96228 GCA_001675575.1 Neotoma lepida
ATGATTTGGGGGGCTGGAGAGATGGCTCAGCAGTTAAGAATCCAGACTGCTCTTCCAGAGATCCTGAGTTCAACTCCCAGTAACCACATGGTGGCTCACAACCATCTATAATGAGATCTGGTGCCCTCCTCTGGCCTGCAGGGATACATGCAGACAGAACATTGTATACATAATAAATAAATACATCTTTAAAAAATAAAAGAATGATTTGGAAGAACTCCCAGACAAAGAATTTGAAAGAATAGTTATAACTCTGTTCAAATAAATCAAAAAAGGCATGAATGCATTCCAAGAAAACAAAAACAAAGAGCAAAATGAAATAAGGAAGTCAACCCAAGAAATGAAAAGAGAATCAATCAAGAGAATTTCTGAAGAAAAAAACAAACTGAAATTATGTTGGAAATTTAAAAAAAAACCTCAATAATTAAAAACTCAGTGGTAAATCTCACCAACAGCTTGCATCATGTGGAAAACAGAGTATCATGGCTGAAAGACAAGACAGAAAAAAATGGATTACATAGTAAATATCAGTGATAATTTTAAAACATACATGAACAGAACATAGAAGCTCTCTGGAATACCATGAAGAGACTAAATCTTCAAACTATAGGCAGAGAAGAAAGAGAAGAATACTTCACCACAGCATAGAAAGCATTTTTAGTAAAATCATAGAAGAGAATTTCCCAAATCTCAAGTAAGAGATGCCAAGCCAAGCACAAGAAGCCTGCAGAACACCAAGTAAACAGGACAAAGAAAAGAAACTCCCCATGAGATATGTCTTAGTTACTGTTCTATTGCTGTGAGGGGACATCATGACCAAAGGCACTTTATAGTCAGGGAGGCTTGCTTACCGTTTCAGAGAGTTAGTCCATTATCATCGTGGTGGCAGGCAGGCAGGCATGGTGCTAGAGAAGTAGCTTAGAGTTCACATCTGATCCCAGGTTGCAGGCCAAGTAAGTGTGAGACTGAGCTTAGCATGGGCTTTTGAAATCTCAAAGCCCACACTTCCTCCAACAAAGCCAAACCTCTAATCCTTCCTAAACAGTTCCACTAACTAGGAACCAAGTATTCAAACATATGAGCCTACGGGGACTTTTCTCATTCAAACTATTACAACTGATTATAATTAAAACACCAAACAAACACAAAAGAAAGAGTATTGAAAACTTCAAGAAAGAGATAGTATTGAAAACTTCAAGGAAGAAAGGTCAAGTAATCTGTAAAGGCAGGCACATCAAAATAAAACCTGAATATTTGGCAGAAACCTTTAAAGCCAGAAGGGTCAGGAAAGATGTGTTCCAAATTCTGAAAGATCACAACTGTGAACACAGACTATAATACCCAGAAAAACTATATGTTAAAAGTGAAGGATAAATAAAAACTTTCCATGATAAAAATACACTAGAGAAATTTATGACCACTAAGCCAGCTCTATAAAGGATACTGATAAAAATATTTTGTGCTGAAGAGAAAGACAGATGTGCCAAAGATGCTACAGGAGTAAACAATAATAAGAAAATTAGTTACAAGAGTTCTAAGAAAACAAAAACAAAACAAACAAACCCACAAAATCAATAAAATGATAAGACTCAAAATGAATCTACCAATAACTAAATATTAATGGTCTCCATTCACCAGTGAAAAACACAGACTAGCAGATTGGGTCAGAAAACAATATCTATCTTTTTTTCCACCACCAAAATATGCACCTTACCACCAAAGACAGACACCATCTTAAGACAAAAGTATACCAAATAAAATAAAATAAAATAAATACTTTTTATTTTAACAATCTTTTTATAATAAAAAGATATACCAACCTTTTTTTGCCAGTCATGTTTGGTTCTCTGTGGTATCCTGTCCCTGCTTCCTGGCCCTCAGGGGTGAGCTCCTTCTCATGTTATGAGTCTCAAGCTGGGCCAGTCATTGGTTGGTCACTCCCACAATTTCTGTGCCATCTTTACCCCAGCACATCTTGTAGGCAGAACAAATTATAGGTGGAAGGGTTTGTGACTGGGTTGGTGTCCCAGTCCCTCCACTGGAAGTCTTCCTGGTTACAGGAGATGGCCAGTTCAGGCTCTGTATCCCCCATTGCTAGGAGTCTTAGCTAAGATCATCCTCATAGATTCCTGGGAGTTTTCCATTGCACTATGTTTCTAGCTTGTCGCCGAGATGCCCCNAGATTCCGATTGTCTCTCCTAGTACTCTCTCCCTCCATCCTCCCCACATCTGATCCCTCCTGTTCCCATCCCCATCCACCACCATCTACCCTCCTTCCACTGGTGATGTCTATTCTATTTCTCCTTCACAGTGAGATTAATGTGCCACCACCACCCTGAGCCCTCCTTGTTACTTAANTTCTCTGGGTCTGATGATTTTCTGTTATACTAATATAGCAATACCTAGCCCAACTGTCATCAGAGAGACTTCACACAGCAACTTATAGAAACTGATGCAGAGATCCATAGCCAGCATTAGGTGGAGCTTAGGTAATCCTGTGGAAGAGGGAAAGGAAGGATTGTAGGAGCCAGAGGGGTCAAGGGNACCACAAGAAAACCCACAGCACCAACTAACCTGGGCTCATAGGGGCTCACAGAGACGGAACTGCCAAACAGAACTTGTGTGGGACTGATCTAGACCATTTGCACTGACCTAGGCCATAACATTTGCAATGTTACAGTTGTGTAGCTTGGTCTTCTTGTGGGACTCCTAACAGAGGGAGCAGGGACTGTCTCTGAGTCTGTTACTTGTTTTGGGGTCCCTTTACTTCTACTTAGTTGCCTCACCCAGCTCTAATAGGAGAGGAGGTACCTAGTCTTACCGCAACTTGATACACCATGGCTGGCTGATATCCATGGGAGGCCTGTCCATTTCTGAAGAGAAACAGAGGAGGAGGAGTGGATTGGGGGGGGGGGCTGTTGGAGGAGAAAAAGGAGAAGAAACTTTGGTTGGGATGTAAAAACAAACAACAAAAAAAGGATATACCAAACAAATTGAACTCAGAAATAAGCAGAACTAATATCGGACTAAATAGGCTTCAAACCAAAATTAGTGTGAAGAGATAAAGACGACTACTTCNTACTCATAAACAGAACAATCCATCCAGAGATTACGATTCTAAACCTATGTGTACCAAATATAGACACAACCACTCTCGTGAAACAAGTGCTAGTGAATGTAAAGCCACAGGTTAACTACAACACAGTGGTCACTGGTCACTTCAATTGGTCACTCACTCTCAAAAAGATAGAGAAACACTGGAATTGAATGACATCATAAGTCAAATAGACCTAGCAGACAACTACAGAATATTTCATTCAAACACTAAAGAATAATCATTCTTCTCAGCAGTCCATGGGACTCTCTGCAAAATCAGTCAATATTAGGACACAAAGCAAGACTCATCACATGCAGGAAAATTGAAATACATACTGTATTCTACTGGCCACAGTAGAATAAAGATGGATATCATAAACAATAAAAACTACAAAAAGTACACAACCTCAGAGATTAAACGGCTCAATATTAAGTGATGTATATGTCACATGAAGACATCAAAAAGGAAATTAAAATGTTTCTAGAGCTGAATGAAAATGAAAATGCAGCATATCAAATCTATGAAACACAGTGAATACAGTCCTAGAAGGAGTGTTCATAACAGTAAATGCCAACAGCAAAAAATTTAAGAAAACCTCAATAAAGAAATAAATGCTATACCTTGAGACCTAAGATAAACAAGAACATCTCAAACCCCAAAAACAGTAGATAGGAAGAAATAATTAAAATTATGACTGAATTAACAAAACAGAAATGAAAAGGTACAGAAAAATAAAATGAGAGTGGGTTCTTTAAAAAGATAAACAAAATTGACAAAGTCTTAGCCAATTTAACCAAAAGGAGGAAGACCCAATTTAATAAAAATTGAGTTGAAAATATGCCCACTGGTGCAATAGTGGTATGCATGTTATTGGAATAATTAACCACTTTCTGATTGGATTTAAGGCCTGCCCACAAGATTGAAACCATGCCTGGCACCATTAACTGAGCCAAGAACCAGTGAATGGGTAGGTCATCAGCTCTAAAAGAGAGCTTACTACTATTATTCTGCTGAGTAGACATATATTAAACTGCCCCTGAAGTACTTTTCTTTATATTCATTGATTAGTGCATCTTCCAACCCTCATTAGAGAAACTTCTTTTTATAGTAGAATCAATTAATACTGAGACCCACAAGTGGTCAACATTCAGAGAACAANGTACTACTAAATGCTCAGCCCGAAATGGGATTTCTATAACTATATCTACATCACCTATATCTATAGCATCTATATCTATATAATCTATATCTATATCCCTCTATATCTCTCCACAAAGCTCAGGTATCAACTTGGAAGAGAGCCTGGGCAAGTGGTAAGAGGCAGAGGTAATGGAAGTCTGAAACAAAGCAGTGTGCTCTTGTAGGAGAATGTTTTGNCCGGGTTCCCCCAGGCCCCACAGTCCCACAGCCACTTATAAAGTAATTACTCAGAGGCTTATATTAATTATAACTGCTTGGCCATTAGCACAGGCTTATTACCNACTAGTTCTTACACTAATTAACCCATTTCTATTAATCTATGTTTTGCCATATGTTCCATGGCTTTACTGGTCTGCTGGCATGTTGTTCCTTCGACAGCAGCTGGCATTTCCTGCCCCACCCTTCCTCTTCCCAGAATTCTCCTTGTCTGTTTATCCCGCCTATACTTCCTGCCTGGCTATTGGCCAATCAGCATTTTATTTATCAACCAATCAGAGCAACACATATTCACAGCATACAGACAGACATCCCCATCATGCTCTGGACAGTAGGGTGCAGTTACACACACTACAGCTGTGGCTACATGCACAAGACCTGCACAGGATCAAGCCAGACAGTATCCCAGCTTGCATGGGTGTGGGGATCATGAAGCCCGACCCCCAAGATGAGGAGCTATTGGCAATTGACAACTGAGGAGAGAAGCTTTGTTTTCTTTAAGAATATGGTTCCTGAGAGGCACCCATGATGCAGTAGATTGCCCTACACTCATGCACTTATAGGCCTCACTAAGTAGATTCCATGGGTTTAAAAGAAAAACACATGAGATTGGGAGGGAATGGTAGGTGTGAGTAAGGGAGGAATTTGAGGGCAGGGAACAGAGGTTAGAATTAACCAAAACACAATCATGTATGAAATTCTGAAGCAATAAAAAAAGACATGAAGTTGTCAAGAGGATATTGGGAGGGTAAAGGTGAAGTTGGAGGGGGGATATTATGAGTAGATACCCTCATATTTCATTGTATAGCTATATTAAATTCTCAAAATAAAAATTAATTTCTAAAAAACTATGCTCGATATTTCATAGTTAGGGTTACGATTGCTGTGGTGAAAAACCATGACCAAAAACAAGTTGGGGAGGAAAGAGTTTATTTTGTTTATACTTCCGCATTAGAGCCCATCATTAAAGGAAGCCAAGACAGGAACTCAAGCAGGGCAGGAACCTGGAAGCAGGAGCTGATGCAGAGGCCATGGAGGAGTGCTGTTTACTGGCCTGTTCATCATGGCTTGCTCAGCCTGCTTTCTTATAGAACCCAAGACCACCAGCCCAGGGATGGCTCCACCCACGATGAGCTGGGCCCTCCCTCATCAGTCACCAACTTAAAAAATGTGTTGCAGGCTTGCCTACGACCTGATCATGAGAGGACATTTTCTTAATTGACGTTCCCTCCTCTCAGATGACTTTAGCTTGTGTAAAGTCGACAAAAAGAAAAAAAAAATCTATCAAGCACAATATTCTTAGCCATCTGGGAAATGCAAAGTAAAACTGCTCTAAGATTCTATCTCACTCCATTCAGAATGGCTGTCATCAGGAACACAAATGACAACAAATACTGACATGGGTGTGGCAAAAGAGGAGCTCTTAAACACTGGGGTGGNAGTGTAAACTAGTGCAGCCACTTTGGAAATCAGTCAGAGGTTCCTCAAAAAAACTAGAAATAGTTTCCATATGACCCAGTTATGCCACTGCTGTGCTGATCCCCAAAAGGCTTTAGACATTTGCACATTCAAGTTCACTGTTGCTCTGTTCACAGTAACTAAGAAACTGAATAAACCCGGGCAGTAATCCACTGATGAATGAATAATAAAAATGTGACTTATAAACACAATGGACTATTACTCAACTGTAAGGAAAAATTAAATCATGAAGTTTGCAGGTAAATGAATGGAACTGAAAATTTTAGCTGAGTGTGGTAGCTCAGGCTTGGAAAGACGAAAGCTGAATGCTCTGTCTCCTAGCTTCAAATTGCTTGTTTTGTGTGCTTAAGTTGGAACACAAGTAGAATACAGGAAACTAAAAAGAGACTTATTTGTGGGGTAGGACACATTAAAGGAGGAGGAGGAGGAGGAGACGACAGGGAAGACAAAGATAGAGGAATTGAGTACTGTGGGCAGAATGGCTTATGCAAGGAGGGCCATGGGAATACATGTGAAACTAGGTGATGGAAGGCAGGGCTAACCCAAAGGAAGGGGCACATGGCAGCCTACGACTGTGCAACTTACTTTTAAAAATCAGTAATTGGAGGCTGGAGAGATGGCTCGGTGGTTAAGAGCCATTGCTGTTCTTTCAGTGGGCCTGGGTTCAGCTCTTAGGACCCACATGGCAATTTAGACCCTCTGTAACTCCAGTTCCAGGGGACCGAATGTCCTCTCCTGGCCTCTGAGGGCACCAGGAATGTACGTTGTGTACATATAAACATGCTAGACAAACATGTGTACTCATAAAATAATAAATAAAATACTTTAGAAAATAATAGTAATAATTGGAAAGATAGTAGAATATGTGTGTAAAGAAAGACGTGGGGGAATCCTGGGATTTAAGTCATTAAGGCATGGGAATGAGGGGTGGAGCATAAGGAGAAATCAACCCAAACCTAACAAGAATCTTCCTCCCTGCAGGCTGCTGAGGACATCAATGGCCTTTCCTAGCACTTGACCCTGCGTTGTAATACCGGCCTGCCTGGTAAGCCAGGCCCACTGGTACATAACTGTTATGGGGTAACTAATCACTTTCTAATTGAATCTGAGGTCTGCTCCACAGGAGGGAATTTATGCCTGGTACAGTGATCCTGGTCAAAAGCCCATGGTGAATGGAGGTCATAGGCACTAGAGCAGAACCTGCTAAATGGCAATGCTGTCAAATTGACTTCTGAATACTTATGTTTATACCATTGATCTGGGCTGCTCTCAACCTTGGTCAGACACGCTTCTTTTTGCAATGGACTGCGATAAGTGCAACACTGCATTAAATGGCTAAAGGAATGAGAGACTGAGCACCCAACTGTAAATGTGTTTTGTTTTGTTTTTTAACTACACAGCCCCTACACATCCTGTTAAGGCTCAGGGAACATCACAGAAGAGGGGGCTGAAAGAATAAAAGAACCAGAGAACCGGGAGAGATGTTGTAAAATGTATTCCGGATACACACGGCATGGCTATCACACCATACATGATTCACAGCAGCCTGCACAAAAGCGAGCCAACCAAAATCCCTGTGTAGATGGGGGAAGTAATCTGCAGGCCTTGCCCCTTACTGAGGAGCTACCTACTGATGGTGGATAGCTGCTGAGAGCGGTACAATCCTTCCTTGAAGATGTGGCCACTGGTAGATTTCTCATGCTCTAAGGGATGCCTCACACCCACGCACATGTAGGCAGCAATAATTGGACTTAGTGAAATAAAAAAATAAAAATGAAACAACAGGAAGTTGGGAGGGACTGTGTTGTGGGGGATTTGGAGGAAGAAAATGGGGATATATATATATATANANATATATATATATGACTGTATTTGCATTGCATATATATATGAAATGCTCAGGAATAAAGTAAAAATTAATTTTAAAAGTAAGTAAAGAGGGAACCATGTTGGAGAAGCAAGAGGACCAAGTAGGGAGTGACAGGAGAAGGCAATGAGGATAAAGACAGGTGGACGTTGGGTGTGTCTCACATGGGGCTCTAGCTATCACTGTCATTCATCTGTCTACACATAAGCAGAAGGGGACCACTTGGAGGGAGGAAGGGGGCCCATNGGAGGAGAAGGAGAGTGGAGAGAAAGTAATGGGGTGTGCAAATGAGCAAAGTAGAATGATATCCACGTTGGAAAATGACATAACCAAGTCCATTATTTTGTACTCTAAAAATTCATTAAAACACACAAAAAAGGAGGCTAGTAGATAGGGCCACTGCTATAGGAAGTATAAATTAAAGAAAAGCAAACCAGCACACACAGGATTGCACGGTGGAAGACAGCTCCTCTAACGTGGCTATTCTGGGGAGCTTGAACTCCTTTGAACCCTTTTGGATGCCTATGGAAGGCAACCATGAGAGAAGGATGCAGATAACGCTGGAACTGGAAAGCACAAACTTCCTGCTTCTGGAACAGGAAAGGGGCCTGAAGGTGAAGCATACTTGCCACCACTGTAGTAGAACAAGCGGCTTACACCATGGCTGTCCCAGCTTCTTATGCAGGAGAGTGCCACAGCTGGGCTTCTTGTTTCCACATCTTTAAAACTGTTGGTGTAGACGAGACAAAAACGCCATCATGATTTCGGGCCATGTAATTAATAACAAAGCCAGTGAAATGAGAGTTCAAGGGAACCTCAAAAGAGCATTCCTCNTCAAAAGAAAGGTTAAGAACAAGTATGAAGTTAATCAGTGTGGACTGTTTCTTTCTGATTCAAAACACATTTCTCTGAAAATGTTCATATATCTGAAAAATGTGTATCACCACTTTCCACATTTTAAAATATTGAGTTAAAAGTAGAGGGGCATAGGTGAGCTGTATATTTATTAAGTATAATTGAACACGACTGCTTGCTAGATCATTTATTACATATGAAATTCCAATTTTGGAAATCCTTATAATTTTAATTACGTATTTTAATGAAATAAACTAAATGTATTAAATTTTAAAATATAGGTAATGTTTTATTCAGACTTCCAAATGCAAGCAATTTAGCAGAAGGTTCCAACAGCTGCTTCCAAAGCAGACTTAACAACTTCAGACCATAAGGCGGCTTCTTTTGCCTCACTTCAAGTAATGTGCAATAAGGAACAGGGCTGGCTGGAGGCGCTTCGAAAGATTCCTAAACGTCCAAAAGGTCACACAGATGCCACTAGACGGAGAAGATTCCAGAAGTGCTGTAGATCTAAAATGTCACCGAAGCGATCAAGTTCTGCCCTCCATTCCATGAAAAGGAAGATTGTCTCGAGGAAAATAAAGTGTGGGGGAAGGAAAGGCTCAGGAGCTGGCATCCAGGACCCCGGCACTGTGTTCTCCCCACCCGCAGGAGCCCCTCTACCTGAACACCCACCAACTCTTTAGGACTCACGTGAAATAACAAAAATCAATCCATAGTTCTTTCAATGAAATTTAAATCATAAGATACATCATAACTGGTTATCCAACCCCCAAGAATAGAAAGAAAGTAAATCTGGAAATCTCCATATTCATATTTATACAATTTTATTTATACAGTTTTATTGCACTATGCTTTGTGAAACAAGGGCCATTCAGTCGAAGTGTACAATTCAATGGCTTTTAGTACGTTCACAACGATACAGCCATTATTATAATCAGTTTAACGGTAGTCTGGTACACTAAGGTAAAACAGCACTCCCGTCTCCTTAACCTTCACCCCAACTACCACTCAATGCCTCCCTCAGCCCTAAGCAATCACTACTTTGTCTGTGTCACCAAAGAGATAGGACACTCATATACACAGAATCTTACACTATCTAGTTCTTTGTTACCAATTAACACCATTTTTAAATGACTTATTTAAAAAAAATCCATATTCAAAAGCATTTATTCAAATAGTAATTATTTTTTTTCAGTAATCTAGACAGCTTTCCATCCATGTTTAAACTTTATGTTTCTAACTTTGAAAATGTGATTTTCCTCTTATCCCCAGGAGCATGACAAATGTTTGGCCCAGACCGTTGGGTGTCTCTGAAAAGGAAGTGACCCGATCCGGGCATTGTGTGTTCTCTTGCGACCCCTGGTGGTTGATGAAGAGAGTGCTTTTTAAATGAATCCCTTGGAGCGCTTTAATCTCAAAACAGTGCACGACTATTAATTAATATCAAATGTAACTAAAATTTTAATGATGTTGCTACACTTAAGTGTCGTAGTATTTTTCTATAAATTGTAGACTTTAAATCTGGTCCCAAAGGTCCTATTTGAACTCTGTCCAAATGTTTTCTTAATACTTCTCCCTTTTCACAAGGAAATCTTAAAAGTGTTTCATTTCACTCCTTACCAAAACATAAAATCTGAGGGCCCTTTCATGTCTTCACCACTGTCTTTAAAAATAAAATAAACAAGAGATCAGAACTTACTAAAACTTTAAACTCATAAAACCAATAAAACAAAAATAAATACAAAAATACAAACCATAGATTAGTAACAACAAAGTTCTCCAAGGTCTGAACCAGGTGAAAAGTCCCTTCAACAATTGTTTACTGCATCTATTGCTCTTTAAGTATTTCTCCACTTTTAACTAGATTTAAAATTGAAACTTTAATATTTACTGAGATTTTTTTCTAATACTAAACTTTGTAAAATTTAAAATAGAGGAGATAATGAGATAAAATAATTATATGAATAATTTTATATATTCCTTTAAATATAATACATTGCCACATGGTCACATAAGCACTAAATGATTTCTGATGCAAAAGTATTTCTGATCTACTAATAAAACCTCATAATCTTAGAGTCTCAGACACTCACAAAATATATGTTCAAACAAGTATCCTATCACAAGTGGCATCTAGACTCAAGAAAAAAAACAGGACTTGAAAGCAAAAAAGGGCCCAGTCAGAGTAAAACAGGGACAGGAGAGGGGCAGGAGACAGGGGGCAGGGTGAATAAATCAAAGCTCATGCTAAACAGTCTTTAAAATATCATAAAGAAACCCATCATTTTGTACAATGAGTATATACTAATAAAAACATTACAAGAATATATATACACACAGATGCTTATTGAGAGTAACACAATTTTTAAACTATTGTCTCCAGAAGTACTTTCAATTTTGCTCAAAGTTTGAGAACCCTTTAGAAGTGAACATGTGATTTAACAGACATGATTGTTCTGAATTTCTCCTCTGGTTTAAAAAAAGAGGGAGAAATAACACTATAAACAATTTGGAGAGAAGAATAAGTGTGTCTTTGTTAGACCCTCAGTTATCACACATTTCTTGTATGTTTTGGGTAAGTTTACCCCAAGTGCTTCATTCTAGTTTATGGAGATTTCAAAATACATCCCTCTGACACCTAAGACAGAATGTTTTAATTCATCTATTCATATGGAAATAAATACTCTTTTTGAGTTAAAGATTGCAAATTAGATCACTGCATTTGTAAATTTTTAATAAAATATCAGAAGATCTATATATGGGGTAAGTTACNGAAAATAAGCCATTCCTCAGGAGAGCACAAAATGTGTGCACACCTGTATACATGCATAAAGCACAGGAGGGAAGGAGACTCCAGAATAAGTTCAGCTATACATACCTGGAGGTTGACTGAATCTTCAAATATAGGTCATCACAACTGAATGCATGTAGGGAAGGAGTAGGGGTCTAGTCTTTAACTACATTGGAGAAAGGAGAAAAATCAGCATGACTTTTGGAACAAAAGAAATCAGAAGCAGGAGACCAACCGACCACAGGTACCTGGATTTAATTGCCCTGTTGAAAGCTCAATGGGTACTACTGCAGGACACGGCATGAAAAACAGCTCTGCATCATCGCCTGCAAGACTGACTCCAGCTTTATTTCTTAATTCTTTCTATATTTTAAACCAATAAAGAATATTCTCTTGCCTTGTTTTTGGTTTTTTAACAGTAATTTAATTGAGGTAAGCCTGATTTCTGTGATGTTGGACCCTTTGCTTTCTGCATTCCCTGAAGAGATAAAAAGAAACTTGTTATTTTATCAGTGTTTATTGACTACAATTGTAGGAGAATAATTTGACTCATTTTTATTTTCCACCAAAAAAAAAAAAATCGGAAATTGAAAGAACGTGGCCTGAGATGTAGATTAGTGGTAAGGCTCCTGCCTGGCAGGGCAAACCTGGGATCCATCCCCAGCATGGCAAATAACAAATCAAGAAATAAAAACCCCTTTTGAACTGGAGACTGATATATGATCCTGGCCTGGTGAATGTAGATAGACAGGGGCTAAAGACAACAAAAGACCTTGCCTTAAAGCCCTTCTACCTTTTCTCTAAAGATGGTCAATTACTGTTTACGGCTCCAGCACTCTTTGATAGTAATCAGTGGCTTGGGTCTCCCTTCTCGGATACTGCTGTTTACTCTGCCGACCAGTGCACATTTCCATACAGTGAAACACATGTTCTGCTGAAACCCGACCCTCTGTCCCAGAGCCCACACTGCAGAGATTAGCAGGACAAGACAAAAGGCTGTTGACGACAAAAGCAGCCACTAAGGACAATCTCCAAACACATTTCTTAAAGCTATGGAGAAGTTAGACATTGGTCATAGAAAGCCTTGTGGTGAAGCACTTTAGAGGAGAAACTTTCTGTTGGGATCTTTTGGCTGGGACATGTCCCACCCCCTCTGTGGCTGGCCATGGAATGATAGCCCCAATATAATTTCATGGCTGCAGGAATCTGGAGCCATGTTCTGACACTGACAAGGTAATGAGGCGCTGCCAGACACAGCAGGTCTTCTGGGCCCACAGTGGGTTTATGGTTATTGCTTCATTTACCGTTGGTCTGGACGGTCCAGGACAGAGACCCATCCCCAGAAGCGTCCAAAGACATTGAAACAGCTGGCTGTAATGGGGGAGCATGTCACATGGGTAACAGGAGGTTAAATGGTTAAATTTCCTATTTCACATCCTAGATACTTTTGCATTTTGCTGTTAAGTGCCTGAAAGGTGCAGACATGCTGTTTTGTGGAAATCCTCTTTCTGGTCACGAGCACTGAAATCTTACACTCAGGTGGACTGAAAGCCTTCTTTACCATCATAGTCTCACCTGCTAAGAAGCCTGGGGTTTTGTTTTGTTTGTGTGTTTGTTCATTTGTTTAGTTTCCTGACAAGTTGCACAGCCCTCCCCTCCAGGATTTATTCTCTTTCTCTTCACTGTGGGGTAGAAGGAACAGTGACAACACCCACAATACTAGGTACACTGGGGCCCCTGGAGACCTTTGCTTCCTGCTGTTCCCAAAACACATATGTGAGTCCCAAAGAAGAAAGAAAGGGTTTATAGGAGGGTACCCCTGCCCCCACGCCCCACACCCCTGACTTGCCAGCAAGCTGGTTCTTAAAAATGTCATCCTCTGTTAGATTTAATCAGGGCTCCTAAAATTGGACTTGTGCTTTGGAGATTTGTTGGCCTCATGGGGTCATTGCAACACACACACACACACCACTGTCTCTTTCTCTCTCTCTCTCT
>LZPO01066510.1:110791-130096 GCA_001675575.1 Neotoma lepida
AAAAGAAAGGGTTGCAGATTAGGAAGACTGAGAACCACTGATTTAGGGTGATGTTAGACTACATAGAGAGGTGAAAGGTTAATTAAAAGGCGATGGTATGAGGCAGCTTCCACGAGACTACCATCCATGGTGGAGTGCTGCTTCAGGCTTTCTGTACAGAGATGGGACACCAAGGCTTTTCTGCAAGAAGCAGGTTTATTATATGCTGACACAGACTCAGCAGAATAACTTCCCAAAGACAAGCCCTAAGTAAATGTCTTTCCTACAGTTTTGGCTTCTTTGTCTCCCATATATGGTGACATATAATCTGATCAGAGTATTCTATATTACTGGGATGTGACAGTAAGAATGCCCAGAATGAGAAGGGTGGACGTTCTTTGGGAGTGTACCAAGGCAGCACGTGTGCATATTGACACTGACTAGACCACATTGCTGACACTGGCTAGACCACATTGCATGCTTGCTTGCTTGCTTTATTTTTTTTTTCCTGCTCTAGAAATCCTCACTAACTGCCACAGTGGAACTTTTCAGTGATGTAGCTGTTTAGAGATCACTTACACTCCTATAAATACCCCTCACATGTGTTCTGCATGAAGCCCTATAAAATCTTTGATCTCACCAAATTGGACTTTGATGAAACCTCACTTTTGTCTATTGATNGTGTCCATCTAGGATGATGAGATATTTACTTTCATTTCCCCAAAAAAGTTAACTCAACAGAATGCTAAAGTATATCATAAAAANNTTGTGAAAGTTAAAACTTAAGGAAAGATGGCATGGATACATCTAAGTTGGCTATAATTAGAGGTTATTAAAAACTCCTAAGGGCAAGGCTGAGAAGTTGGTTTCGTGGGTGAGAGCACTTGCTTTGCAAGCATAAGGACCAGCGTTAAATTCCCAGTGCTCACATTAAAGGAATAATTGGGAATTAATTGGGACCCACCTCCTAGATANTTCGACCCATGGTAATGATAGCATTGATGTAGCCCAGCTATGTCAGCTCATCATAGAAAAACAAAATGTTTATGATCAGATTAGTTTCTCCTACTAATATTACAAACACACCCTTGTTGAGCTTTAAGGCTTCAATCCCTTTAACTTACTGTAACATTCCTTCTGTTTTTATCAGACATAGTGGCCATTATTATTTTCCTTCTCATGCTGACAGTCTGGTGCNGGGCATGGCAGTGAACTGCCCCTGGGCTGAACATGAAGATCCATCCTGAACATCTAAGAACAAGAAGGACAAGTTGANGTATTAGTCACAAATAAGAGTAATAGTAATTTAGATATTAGAGATGCCTCTCATGACATGTTCAGATAAATGGATGGAACTAAACAAATTATACTAAGTGAGGTTGCCCAGGTACAGAAGACAAATAGTATGTGTTTGCTCTCACATGGATTCTCACTCTAGATTATTTGCTTTGTATGTTTAAACTGGAGTACATGTGGAAGACAGGAAACTAGAAATGGACCATTGGAAGTGGGTTCATTAAGTAAGGGAGATAGTAAAGTATGGGTAAAATAAAAGTAAAGAATGTGAATGCAGGGTTAGGGCATGGAGCTCTAGAAAGGTAGAAGTGGGGGATGAGGAAGTGAGAGTGGGAAACAGAATAGTGAGGGTGTGGTGGAAGGTTTAACTAAAATGAGGGGTGTGTGAAAAGGCTAAAGAGAAACCCATGATCTTCCAACACAAGAACAAATTCAACCCATATGGATAGTAGAACACAGGTGACATGATATGAGAGAGGGGAGAATATTCAGGTTAAACATTTAAGTNGGGATAGGAGGGCTGGGGAAAGGACAAAGGAGAGGCTGGGTTAATGAAAACTATGGCTACCTGAATAAAGCTTGTGGAAATCCATCAGTTTATAAGCTATTTTAAAATATATGTATATATAAAGGAGTTTGAACAGAAATGCCCTGTATTGGATGAACAATGCCTCTTCTAGAAGACATGGGTTATTAAATGAAAACATCAGAGCAAACCATAGAAACTTTCTATGAGTGTTTGGTGAGGAATGCAACAAAGGCACCCAATGGACCACAAGCTATTGCCATTGTCCTTGGTCACCTACCATAATTACTTGGTAAGACCCTATTGCTGAAGACAGAACTCACTTTGGATGAAAAACATAAGAAANCAATCTCAAACTAACCAGGAAACCCTCTCCTTGNTGGCTAGCTTACATAGTACCAGAAAGTGCTCTGCATGCTGCTGGGGTAGACAAAACATCAATGGTCTTACCCAGTGCTGGATACTATAGACTACAATACTGAATGTCAGGCAAGATGTAACTACTGTTTTAATAGTGGTATGACAGTTATGGACATACCAACAACTTTCTGATTGGCTATAAGGTCTCCTCTACAGGAGGGATTTCAAACCTGGTACTATAAAACTGGCCAAGAGCCCATGGACAGAGAGGTCATAGATCCTAGTCAGGAATATACTATTGTTTTTCTAAATGGTCATGCTGTCAAATTGCCTTCTGAATATTTCTGTTTATAACCATAGACCTAGACTGCTCTCAGCTTTGGTCAGAGACGCTTCTTTTTGCAGTGGATAGTGGCTAATGCAGAGAATCCTAACTGGTCAGAGTGCCAAGTAAAAGTAACTGTGAGTGCTCAGCTATGGATGGGTCATCTTTATCAACCTCTCCATACCAAGACTTGGGAAACATCACAGAAGAGGGGATGGAAAGAATATAAGAACTAATAGATAGNGAATAGAGCTATAAAATTTCATCTTCGGGCCATGGCATGGCTGTTGCATGCATCAACTCGCGGCAGCTGTGGTTACCTGTCCAAGATTAAGCCAACCAAAATTCCAGCATAGATGGGAGAAAAGCCCCTAAGATCTCACCCCTAACTGAGAAACTATTGGTAGCTGATAGCTGCTGAGGGAGGCAAAGCCACGCTTCTTTGGGGTGTGGCCTCTAGCAGGTTGCCCATGCCTTAGTGGAAGGTCCCACACCCATTTGCATGTAGGCAGCATGATTGGACCCAGTTAATAACAATAACAAAAAGAAGACATNGAGGGCTGGAGAGGTTGCTCAGCAGTCAAGAGCACTTGGTTTTGTTCCTAGAATCCACATGGTGGCTCACAACCATCTTCAACTCTAGTTCCAAAGAATCTGATGCCCTCTTCTGATTTCTGAGAGTAATATATACATACATGCCATCAAAACACTCATACACATAAAATAAATGTAAAAAAATTTTTAAAGAGGCCAGATGTTTGGAGGGAAACAGATTAGAAATACACCACAGGGAGCTGGAGAGAAGAAGTTTCAAATGGATGCTTCCAATAAATTCTTTGCATGAATGGATGAAATTTTCAAAGAATAATTTTTTAAATATTTTTAAAAGGGTGAGTCTTTCCCACATTTATAACTTGCCACTTAAAGCTGGAAAATCAAACATGATAAAGGAAAAAATAAAAGATAAATAATTTCAAATACTCTAAATGTGAAATAAAATATCTCATAGAGAAAACTTAACTCTGAACATAAGGAAAACATGTAACCAGTCTAACTGAAGAATGTAAGTTTCAGGGGCTGAAGGGATGGCTCAGTGGTTGAGAGCTCCTACTGCTCCAGAGGTCCCAGGTCAGTTCTCAGCACCCATATCAGGTGGCTCACAACTGCTTGTAACACTTCTAGGGAATCTGATGCCCTCTCCTTGCCTCCACAGGCACCCATACTCATGTGGCATACATTCACACAAACACATCATGGTGGTTGGAGTAAGAATGACCCCCATAAGCTCATATATCTGAATGCTTAGTGAACAGGAAGTGGGATTTATTTTTGAAAGGATTAGGATTAGGAGGTATGGCCTTATNGGAGGAAGTGTGTTACTGTCAAGAGTAGGCTTTGGAGTTTCAAATGTGGCTATTAAATTTTAATGAACCCAGNATTTCTTCCTTAATAGTTTTACCAATATCTCTCTCCCTGAANACTATTTCCTGTCCACTCAGCATCACCTATGCCAGGTCTTATCATAGAGAGTTTCCAGCATCATCGGATATAAATCCCACACAACATCTGCATGTATAAAGTACGGCTTCTGTCCAATGGAGGAACTATGAACTGAAGTCCAAGAAATAGATGCNGTTATGTAAAGAGTCTACAAGGTTGACTAATGAGAAGTTCCGTGATTGCATAGATCTATCACGTCTCTGACTCCCAATCCCAATTATCATGGGCTATCTTTAGCTCTCTTAGCCAATCATTGTCCACCTCTGTGGCCTAACATTTATTCTTATAAATCCTTTTGAAATGTACAAGCAGACCCTTATCTTTGCCAACCTAAAGGCCAAAATTGTCATAATATAGCATCTAAGGACTATGACAGATAACTCCCCACTTTGCTATATAACCCACATATCTCACAGTTTCATTGGTATATTTTAAAAGTCCCTTGATTCATGATTTTTCTCTGCTCTGTTACTATAAAACCTCATAAAATTGTCCCCACATTGAAATATGGTATTTGGGACACCCTGAGTCTGTGTTTCCAGGCCATGGCCAATCATAATGGCTCCAGAATAAACTCTCCTTCCCTTTGAGGTGACGTCTGTTTTTTTGCTTTGACAAAGGGTTAAGGAAACTGACAAGAAGTGACAAGAAGAGGCTTAGGAGAGGCTTCCCCCAGAAACTGAGCAAAGTAAGTCTTTGCATGAAGGGGGATGAGATATCAAATACTGCTAACTGCAAAGCACTGTAAGACTTGAATGTGACCACTGGCTCAGCAGCATTGATCTTTAGTGACTTTGATAACAACATTGAAGTAGAAAAGGGACCTTCATAGGAACACAAGGTTCCGGATCCTTTAATCATCACCTGTCATCTACTGCAAAAAGGCTTACCCCTGGCAATTATGCGTGGCATCTGCCCATCTGGTTTCCATACCTCCTCCCACAATGCCCAACAAGGACCAAACTCATCACAGAGGCACCATGATTCCTGAGAAGACACTGGCCACTGATCTTATCTAACATATATAAGGAAATATTAGAAATATTTATTATTATATTAGAAATAACCATCTTCATGACTGCTAACCTGGACTATACCAGCAGCTCAACCAAGTGGCTTGATATTGAGGGTAGGGACAGCTGTACTACTGTCAGTGTTGTCTTCCATGCTTCTAACCCCTTACCACTTCTTCAGGAGAAAAAAAAAAAACCCCTAAACTCCATTAAAGATTTTGCCTAAGAGTTTGTTCTCTGTCTTTTTTCATTTCTGTATTACGGAGACAGAAGTTCCCATGCAATGTGTATCAGTGTAAAAAAGCCTGGTTGAAATGGATTGGAGAAAATAAGAAAAAAGGACTAAGAATGAAAAAATATGAACCATGCTTGAGGTGGTCTTCTGCAGAAAAGGGAGACTAAGGCAGTTGCTGGGGCAGTGTGAGCTTGTTGTGATCTGTGTTTTGCTATGTTGTGATCCTTGGGGCTCTAAGGGAACTGACACTTTGATAATGATGAATGTGACTGTTCTTCAACAGCACTAACTCTGTGCCTTCCATTATAATACAAGTCGGAGCTGAGCCAAGTGCCTGGCAGCTGTTGACTATAATAGCAGGGTGACAGTGTTTAGCTCTTCAAATGAGGACTAAGACTGACATCTGGAAGCTGGGATGATACTTCAGGTACCATAAATAACATAACATAAATAACTGTTAGCCTCCAATCAGAACCATCTCACTGTCACTGTACTCTGAGCATTTTCCCAAGTGAACAGTCCTTTTTATCTGTTTGTCTGTTTGCTCATTATGACCTTTCACACTTGAGGCAAGTACTCTATTCTGAGCTACACGTCACCGTTGGCAAGTTGATGTCATTCTGAACTAAAAGGAGTGCCACTTTGAAGGGGTTGATCTCTCAGGCCGTTTACATAATTTTCTCTATCAGCACATGGTATTCTGAGGGTCTCCACATTTCCACATCTTCACCAACACTTGGTTTGGGCCATATTTTTAAAACATTATTATTAAAAGAATGTTGCAAAGAACAAAGAAATCATACACCAAAATTAACCAGACCCAAAGACTATATACCTCAACAAACATTTAGAGCAGCCATTCCAGATGGAAGCTGTGAAGCTTCACATTGGATTTCATATTTTTGCTGTTGGTGATATTTTTACCCATTTACCCATCACCAAAACCAAAAACTCCATGACAGTGTGAGAACTAGAAAAACAATTAGCTTTATATCCTCCTTCATAACTCATGTCCATTAGCTGTGTTCAGTCCCAACTCAGCTGTAAGGTGTAATATTTCACCTTTCTTGTTCTCTTTTCTACATGTTATGCTGTATTGACATGTGAATTTGTTTACACATATACATATATTATTGGATAGATCCCACATATGAAGGAGAATGTTCAGTTCTTTTCTTTCTGAGATTGTGTGGCCTCCCTTAATATTATACAATCTAAGTTCATCCATTTTCCTACACATTTTGTGATTCTGTTTTTCTTTAGAGCCAAATAGTGTTCTCATATATATNCATATATGTATATGTATATACAGATGTGTGTGCATGCATATGTATGTGTATATGTTGTAAGTTTATGTCAACTTAGTTGTCAATGAAAATTATACGTGCGTGTGTGTACAGTCACCTAGTCACTGAAGATTAAAAGCTACCATGAAATGAGGCATGGAGGCCCATGCTGATAGATTCAGCACTCAGGAGCCTAAGGCAAGAGGGTTGCTATGAATTAGTGGCCATTCTGGCCTCTGTGGTAAGATCCTTTCTCAAAAATAACGGCAAAAGCAACAACAGCAAAGTCTCTGCAACGCCACTCTAGTTACCAAAACACCACAACTCTGACCCTTTCTGCACTACACCACTTTCTGCAACCATTCCTCAACCTGACCCCCAAGTTTCTTGGAAACAAATATGCTATCTGCTCTTTGAGGCATTGGGCTACAGTGGTGTTACAGATAGATGCCTACTCTTTACACCACCATACCTGGCTTTGCCAGGTATGGTTCACAGATTTCAGTATACATCAGAGGTGACGAGAGGAATTATTGTCAGAAACACCTGGACCCATCCCCAGAGTTCCTAACTCAGAAGTCTGCAACAGGTCCAGACTTTCTCTGTTTCCAATAGTTCCCACATGGTTGCCAATGATGTGCTCAGACAGCATACTTGGAAAAAATTTGNTCTGTTACCACAATCCCTAAATGTGGTTGAACCCTGAACTCTCCTTAGGAGATTATTGTCAATGCCTGGAACTCACCTCCAGCATGTAATGGAGGTGAGTGGGTTTAGCACAAGAGAGTAGGTTTAGCACTGAGTTATTCCAATGTACACTGACATCAGAAGCTACCACTCCAGTGCTTAGCCGTATCTTCCCTTATCATTATTATCTAATGTCTTTACCTGCATCAGGACCTGCATATATACAAATGCGTTTATTTAGCATGATTAACTGAAGCAAGGGCTTTGGAAGGTTTACTATGTTCTACTCCATTGTCTATAACAGTAGTCAATGCCAGCCATTCCAAGGGACTTTTCTTAGATGAAAGAAAGGGAGTCTTGGGTGAGTCCCTTCCCTCATTCCTCTCACTTGGCTTTATGAGTGGAACAGAATCTTACTCCACTGCAGGTATCATCTTGTCCCAAATCCCATCCACTTCTCAGAATCTCCACCTGGGATTGAACACTGCTCTGTGAAGTCAAAGTCCCATCATGGAGAAGAGCTGGGAAGGGCACTCAGAGACTCTCCCTGGAATTAGCTCTTGAAGGCCAGCCATATCAATTTCACCTCCTGTTTCCTGTGGCTGAGAACAATAAATATACCTATTTCTTGACCAGCTTAGTTTCTCACGGAAAGTCTGTCAAGTGTCACTTTCTCCTTACTTCAAAGAGATCCTTCAAGTTCTACAAAAACCTCCCTCTGCTGACACACAGTGCTGGCCTTCCAGGATCCTTCTCCTTGAATTTCTCCATGGCTTTGATTCTAGTTACCACTGGAGATGCTTCTGTGGCTTGGCTTAGGACACACACGGTCTCCACTGACCCTCTCCCCTGTAGCTTCTGTGTTTATCTATCTTAGTTCAGCCTCTACATGTCCTTTTCTTTGAATCTTCTGATCCTATACAATCCTCACCAGTGACTTTGTCCAGAACCCTTAATGAAGCAATGAGGGGGAGGGATGCCAGTTTTCTCATCTTGGTGCATGCACAGTGTATATGATATGTAATCTGAAGTTAGTCATTTCCTTCTGTTACAGACACTTTCTGAATCGCCGATGATTTTACAAGTTTAAAATACATGGAAATAAAGAAGACTCTTTATTCCATAGCTCCCTGAGCTTCATGGTAGATTCTTCGGACTTGGGACAATTATGCCTTTTCTTGGAACTTCTATCTCATGTGGAAAGGCCTTCCTATGAGAGATCNTTCCTTCTGGTCATCCACATACAGCTAATTAAAATTCTGACTGGGTTTAGGATCAAAGAACCCTGATGCATCGCATTCTCACATTCTTCCTTCTTCTTTCAATGTCTTCCAAGATCTATTTTAAACTAGAAGTGTTGTGTACTTTCCAGCAGTCCTTTGACCTGTTCCCATTAAATCAAAAGAGGGAAGAAGGTCTCAGGCTTCACCTAACAGCCAATCAGGGTATGACAAAGATTTGGATAAGTTTCTCTGCATCCATGCCACATCCTGGGAAATGGTGTGCTTCCTTGCCAGGTGGTCGACACAGTTGCTTGGCAATCCAAATCCCCTTCAGCGGGTGATTTTGGAATTAAACTATTTGAGGGTGAAATGACACAAAGAATCACATCACTAGAGAACTACAGGCCTGAAGAGGTTGCTCCAAGGTGCTCACAGTGAGCTGGGAAAGCACGGAAGGAAATGCAGTGCCAAGGATGTTTTCCACTTCTCACCCCAGCACACTTGGCAGCTCCCACGATACTTTGACTTTCCAAATATTGGAAAGAAAAGCAGCCAAGGATTTATGCAAGAATGAGAAGTGCCTGAAGCACTTCAATTTCCGGGTGGTTAAACAAAAGAGGACACACACCAAGAAAAGCCACTCTGAGTGCACAAGAGCTGGGCCAAAGAGCTGGGCATTCAGTTGGAGGAAGGAAAAAACAACAACAACAACAACAAAAAAAAAACAGAAATGATGATCTAATTATTTGTGTATATCAGGGCTGCCATGAGGCAGGCTTACATAGATTGCTTGCACTTCTCCTGTCCACAGGATATGTAAGGTCCACAGTTCCTCAAAATTTTAACTATAACTTGGGAGTGATATTAATCATGAAACACATTCACCACATAGGAAAAGTTATTTCTTTTATTTCTTTTCAGTGCTGGGATTGAATCCAGGTCCTTAAACTACTCAGTGATTTTTCTGCCACTGAGCCACGTCCCAGCCCCAGGTAAAGTTTTTAATATACACACAGAGGCAGCTTGTCAGGATGTGGTCACATCCCTTAACAGAACTATAGTACCTGAAAATATCCTGACCTCCCAGTCATTCCAGATGCCCAGTGCAGTGTAAGGCAGAGTGAGGTGTGTTCCCTCATGAGGAAGGGGTCCACAAGGAGCCCTAGCCATCATCATTAGAGAGGATCAGACTGCACAATCATATTGTTAGCCTGAGAAGTTATCCAGATACAAAATTTCAGATCCTGTTTCTGCTGAATGCATATAACTTTTCCACCATGCTAAGTCAAATCCCAAGGCTGGAGACTGTCTGTAGAACATGTCTACTCCTTGACTTCAATAGGCCTTAACATAGG
Organism: Neotoma lepida; assembly: GCA_001675575.1. Taxonomy (NCBI): domain Eukaryota; kingdom Metazoa; phylum Chordata; class Mammalia; order Rodentia; family Cricetidae; genus Neotoma; species Neotoma lepida. Next base: position 120,577 of record LZPO01066510.1, read on the forward strand.
AGGATCCTAATTCTATAGGATACCTGCAACTCAGAACTCTGGATCCGCTGGCTTCTTCACAGGCACACCATGGCTTCAGGCTGCCCTGCCTTCACCTCAGGCAGAGCTACCCACAAATGCTAACTCCGTCAACAACTACAACAAAACAACCCAGGGTGGAAGACAACAGCGATCACATGGCCTTCCTCCAAGTGCTTAGGCACCAGATTCTTTGGTGTGTTGCTACCTGCTGTGTAATCATTGTCTTGTACACGAGTTGTTACAATTCATAATGTCTGCTACAATTTTGATCTAAAGTGTCCTGAGAGATACAAGTGCTAAAATGCTTGTCCCAGTCTTAGCACTGATGAAAGATGCTAGAAACATTGAGAAGTGGGATCTAGGCCAGGTGTGGTGGCACATGACTGCATCCACCACTCCAGAGGCTGAGGTAGGAGAATCACAAATTAAAGGCCAAGGTGAGCTACATAGTGAGATTCTGTCTCCAAATAAAATGGCACGGGAACTAGTAACAGGCTTGAAGAACTGGAGCCATGCCCTGGAAGAGAACTGTAGCACAGCTGTCTCTTTCTCTTCTCATCCGTTATTCCCAGTGACTAGTGTTATTCCACTGTGCACTTCTGTCACTTTGGCAGAGGCCNGAAGNAATGGATCACACAAGCNAAGGCAGACTGTTCCCTTTATAAATTGATTATCTTGCGCTAGAGAGATAGTTCAGCAGTTAAGAGCACTGACTGCACTTCCAGAGGATGTGGGTTCAATTCCCAGCACCCACATGGTGACTCACAACCATCTGTAACTCCAATTCTAGGGGAGCTGATGTCCTCTTCCAAGGGCACTAGGTACTTACATGGTACACAGACATACATGCAGGCAAAACACCCGTATACATAAAATAAAGAAAGAAAGAAATATTTTAATTGATTGAACATTTGTTACAGTAATGGAAACTTAACAACCTTGGACACAGTCAAGGATTTGAACTCTATTCTTAAATATAGTTTGTGTTTGTAATGAAACATGTTTGTATATAAAGAAGAAAGAGAGGGGGTGCACAGGAAGCAGGAAAGAGGGGAAGGGAGAAAGAAGAAAGCATGGCCCCAATGTAGGTGCCTTTCCAGAGAAGTCCTTCAGGGTGGTCCTGTCAGTTGCACCACTGTCTGTGAGCCTGGGTTCTAAGTTGCACGGTTCTGTCTTCCTGTGAGGAAATAAAATGATGTCCACACATCGTGTCCATCAGTTTCTGTGTTTGTGGACTGATATTTCCCAGTTACAGGGATCAGACACTTAAACCAGAAAAACACCATCACTCTCCTGCCCCCACCCGAACACACTAACCATCCCTTGGCAGGTGTCCAAGGGGATGCAAAAAGAATGCAGTACACCCTAGTATCTCAATGCATAGTGTTGGAGTGTTAGGTGCAGAGAAAAATGTGTCTCCAAGGNCAGCAATAATTGATTAAAGGTCAGGANGGCATACAAACGTTTCTCTTGGGGATTTTTGTGGGGAAAGCTGAGGAAAATGCAAGTATAAAACATGTTACATTTTGAGCCAGCTAGGCCTTCTTCCTAGACTAGAAAGTGCTGGCTGCACAACTCCACCTCAACAGGGAGTCCACCTTGAGAGGAAATAGCATCCCACTGTGCACCCAAAATGGAAAGAAATAGGATGAGGGGCCACAATGCAGCAAGAAGGCTTTTCTTCAACAAACTAACCTTGTTTTAGAAGCAAATTTCTCCTAACATTCCTTTGATTGGGTTGCTTTTTCCTAGGTTTATTACCATTTTGACTGATTTTCCATCATCCTCATCAGACCTCACCCTGCTTGCCTTGACCCTGTTCAGGAACATCAACTGTGTCCATGTCTCTCAGCCCAGCACAGCCATGGCTGGTGAAGTAGTGTACTAAGACGAGAAACAAGAACAAAAAGGAGTTTGGTGATCTTGTTGATGAGTTTTGTTTGTTTCTGTTTTTGTTTTTTAATTTCTCCGATATTTACTGACAACAGGTTTTCAGAGAAAGCAAAGTGTAGTAATTTCACAAAAAGTTTTCAAATTCTCGGCTAGGGCTGCAAGCTGGGGGTAGGAGAGCAAAGCAGCAGGCCAAGGACATAGGCTGTGGTGACACCTTCAGTTCCACACAAAGGGTGGCAGAACTGGCAGAGATGGAAAGGGTAGATCCAGGGCTCAGGAGGATGTCACAGCCTAAGGCAAGGATGATTCTAGGGAACTACAAAAAGAAGGTGCCTCCCTAAGCCCAACTCAAATTTAAGACTAATTTACCTTAGCTTGATGACAATCCTAATCCTAATCCTACCTCTAATAGTAACCACAATCCTAGTTCTAACCTTAATCCTAACCCCAAACCCAACCCCAAACCCAATCCCACCCCTAGCCCTAATCATAACCATAACCCCAACTCCTTGCCATACCACAACCACAACCCTAACCCTGTCCATGGTCAGTTGTGTATCCTCCATGCCTGGCCTGCATGACAGTGAACTGAATGTTGAAAGATTTTCATATAATCCTTGAACTTAGACATTGTGGTGGTTTGGAAAAAAAATGGCCCCCAAAGAGAATGGCACTATTAGGAGATGTGTCCTTGTTGGAGGAAGTGTGTCACTGTGGGAGCAGGCTTTGAGGTCTCTTTTCTCAAGCTTCACTCAGTATGACAGTCAATCAACTTCCTGCTGCCTCTGAGTCAGGACTCTCAGCTCCAGTACCACATCTGCCTGCATGCTGCCATGCTCCCTGCCATGACGATAATGGACTAAACCTCTGAAGCTGTAAGCCACCACCTCAATTTAATATTTTATTTGTAAGAGTTGCCGTGGTTATGGTGTCTTTCACAGCAATAAAAAGAACCCTAAGACAGACATTAACACATCAAAGGTTAGAAGGACTCATGATAGGCCATGAGAACAAAGCTGAGATTTGCCACCACCCTCAAGCTAAGCTCTGAAGGGACCATTTATTTGCAAATTTAGAATCACTTAACACAAGGTTGATGGGGAAATGTTCATGAATATTTGAAACCAAGGTGGTTCTGGTCAAGCAAGGATGGCCATCCTCCTGTGAAAACTCTGGCATTTAAAAAGGAAAAATCTTATTTAACTTGCTGCAAGTCCAACCCGTTAAGTTCCCCTGTAAAGAGGGTTCATGGAGCATACAGAGCTTGCTGGCTTCTGGGGATATTGCAAAGACTTCTTGTTGATGGAGAATGTTATATACNTTCCCCTATTTCCTATCTCAAATTTATTATTTTCTCCTTTTAAAACATTTTTTTCACAGAAAGTAAATGTGGATCAAGCCAAAACCTCAATCTTTATGGATTTTACTCCAGAACATATTGTAAGTAGACACCTGAAAATAAATGTNGAGGCACTTGTTCTCTTTTAATCCACACAAAGAATTTGAAATAAACTTGCCGAGACAGGTATTATTTCAAGACGAAGAAAGAAAGAAAGAAAAAAAAACCCTCTTCAAATGAATGAAATCTCACTTTTAAGCAGGAGCTTATTTACACAGCCAAATAAAACATTCAGTGTCTTGTTCATCATTCGGGGGGTGGGGAGGGGCTTTTCAGATGAAGTATGTTTGAATTTAAAGCGAAGATCTTATTTTTAATCTGAACCAAACTTGCAGTGGGTGCACCACAGAGCATATTGAAGATGCTGGATGTACAGGGAATAGTATATTTAGTGTATATTTTTCAGTAAAGATTGAACCTATTGCTTTAAACTTACTTCCTTTGCCTAGAAAAGCGTCTATAGGTTGAAGAAAAACATAATAAGTATATTACTTGAAAATTTAACTAGTAAACTATTTGAAATAAGTTTATCCCTGTTTCCAGACTTTTCAGACGGCGTATGTATTATTTTGGCTCAGACNGCATTTTACATACTAATGAGTTANATGTGAGTTGCAATAGAAGCTGAGCACATGAAGGTCCAAATCTGATCCAGGGAAAGGTGGAGAAGGGTAAGGAANAGAAACTCTCTGAGCCTTCATATTAAAAGACAAACAAACACACAACAACAACAAAACCTCAAACAAAAATTACAGGAGAACTGCATTTCTAGTAAGCTCCCAGTTATTGGAATCTGGGGCTGCTCGACCCTGGTCTGAGTCACACATTCATGGCTGGATCCAACCAGTTATTTGTTCATCTGTTCCGCACATACTGAGTGTCCATCCTGCAAATGAGGGCCTGCCCATCATTCTGCTGAGGACCTATGCTGCTGCCGAGGCTTATACTGCTGCCAGGGGCCTGCCCTAGNCTGAGTCACCGCTCTGACACTGACTACTTAACCTGCTCCTGAGTGCTTGTCCTGATGCTCAGTGCCTACCCTGCTGCTGGGTACCTGCCCTGCTCCTGAGTGCTTGTCCTGATGCTCAGTGCCTACNCCTGCTCCTGAGTGCTTGTCCTGATGCTCAGTGCCTACCCTGCTGCTGGGTACCTGCCCTGCTCCTGAGTGCTTGTCCTGATGCTCAGTGCCTACCCTGCTGCTGGGTACCTGCCCTGCTACTGAGTGCTTGTCCTGATGCTCAGTGCCTACCCTGCTGCTGGGTACCTGCCCTGCTACTGAGTGCTTGCCCTGCTGCCAGGCACCTTGCCAGTTTCCTCAGCCTTGAAAAGGTCTGTTGGTGGTAGGCACAGGCTTCTGAGTGGCTTAGCCCTTGATGGAATGGAGCTGAACCTGTTGNATTAACTTCCCCTCTTTCACTGAATACTGTAGAAAAGTATGCCCACCAGAGGAACATGGGTTCCCATGTAGAGCACAACCCCTGGTCTTTTTGAGATACCTGTGGGCAGCTCCTGCTGTTAGCTGGCCTGGGACATCCTTTGGACCCTCTTTAGGAGGCAGATAGAGGATACTGTTTATTGCCTCTGGCCAAGAAGCAAACTCCCAGGAGAGCCATCCCCACTTCCCCTAAACTGTAAACTCAAATAGTAAGCATCACAATGTTACCCAGATTAAATTTATATTGGAGTTTAATTTCTGACTGGCTGTATTGTATAAATCTGGACTTTTTACCTAATTAGACGGTAAATGGACTCTATTGTCAATTTATGAATTGCCAAGTATCAGCCTATCCATTTAATATGATTTCTTCTGTAAACCTACCCAGGTACTCCAGTTCATTTGTTTTCTAAATCATGTATCTTTCCATAGCCAGGTATTAAAATTACCATTCAAATATGAATGCATACACTTTGGGTTGTACTAACTCAAGGTCACATGTAGTCTAAATTTATTCTATATTTTCATGNGAATTTGTTTCAAGTGTTTTTCCCTTGGCTTATGATGCATTGACCCCAGACCCTGGACCCTGTTCCTTACATCACAATCATATGTTCACTTACTATGCCCCTCCCTGCTCCCACAGGAACTCTTGTCTCCATTATGTTAGTTTGTAAATACCAAGCTAGGTCTTAAAGAACCCTAGTATGAAGATTAAGCAGAATCATGAAAATTTTCATCATAACAAAAGACCATCAATCATGGGATCCCCCATGTGACACACAAAGGCCCGTGTCCTTCCAGCTTCAAGTTTGAATATTATAATCAGATTAATTATCCCTCATCTGATCATACAATACAGGTGTAGCAATGTCAACAAAGATCCAAAAGAATGGTCCACTGATCCATCATATGAAGTAGACACTAGGGCCTCAGGTTATTTTTGTGTAGATTTATACTCTTCCCAAAGTAATGCATTCTTCCCAGGATACTTTCCTCCATGCCTGAATCCACATCAGTGAGAGGGAAGAAGGGAGGGAGGGAGGGACAGGGGGGAGGTCTTGTGAAAATCCGAAAGGCTGGAGAGTTACNTGCCCAGGAGCAGCCCATACCAAGTGATGGGTTCCAGTGGGATGATAACACCCATGTCCCTCACCTGCTCGGGCAAACTGACGCACCAACTGTATTCCATACTATCTCCAGACTACACTGGAAGCCAGTGTTAGTCGCCCTCTTTTTCTTTCCCTGTCTCACTTCTTTCACTCTCCCCCTTGCTTCCTAGAATCAGCCTGTTAAGCTAGCCGTCCTCAAACCCCTGAGAAGCAGANCGAATAGAATGGAGGGATGACGGGGAGCAGTGGGGTAGGAGTAACTGTAAGGAACTGATGCTTGTGATTATAGAAGCTGCCAACGCCTCCCTGCTATCAGCAGGCTGGGTGCCCAGGAGAACTAAAGTGTTGTTCTGGTCAGTCAGAAGGCTTACACATCAGGAGAGCTGCAGGGGGGAGTTCTAGGTTAAAGGCCCAAGTTGAGCCATTTCTGGGCTCAACAGTGAGGNACAGAGAGCCAACTGCCCTTCTTTAGTTTTTGACTCTGCACAGGCCCTCTAGGAAGGGGACACTCGCCACCCACCTTGGGGAGGAAAATCTGCTGGACCCGTTCCACCAACTTAAATGTTAATCTCACCCACAAACATCCTCAGAAGACCATCTGAGGAAGACTTGACCAAACAGCTGAGCCCCTGTGGTCTAGTGAAGTGGACTCTGAAACCAGCCATCACCGAGCCCAAACATCACTGCCCATCTTCCCCACAGCCCTGGGATTCTGGACCACATGAATGCCTCCATCTCATGAGGTATATCCTAGTACCTGGTATATAGTAAGTACTTAAGAGAGGTTGGGGGTTTGCCAGAAGTNTGTCTGGTTTTGCCTTGATTTCTACAGATAGGGCAGTAGTTTATTTCCAGTAATTTATTTCTCAAATTGCTGAGAACTCTGTAAGGTGCAGTCCAGGCAGGTACAAGCTTTGCCAAGGGCTACAGCCACACAGTGCAGAAGCTGTCTCTTATACACATCTAGATGTGTATAAGAGACAGGGGCTACAGCCTCACAGTGTAGAAGAGGTTTCCCTGTTTGACCAACACAAAGCTCTTGCTAGTTTCGTCACTGTCAGCCCATTAAAGCTGCAGAAGAGTTGGGTTAAACAGTCAATTTTATACTAAGCTTTGTTTACTTTTCTGTAAAGTGAACTTGCTAATTTGGTGCCATAAAATTCACAGGGAACATGAAGATTCTTAGCCTGCTATTCTCCCAAACATTAGCAGTTTCCACTGTACCATGCGTGGCTCCATTTCAGCTCTATGTGAACATGGGTTGAAAGCAGCCATGATAGCCTGAAACTCGGTTCTCATTCCCTCCATCTTCTTCCCTGCCTGTCTGCGTTGGTTCTTCATCCCCCTCATCCATAGAGAGCAGCTTATAAAAGAGATAAATGTTTCCATCGGGCAGTGATGCAGAAGCTGCATGCTGTTTGGATTTGCACTGTATCATTTTGTTGTCTCCTCAGGTCATTTATAAAATTTATAAAATTTTGCAGTTGTGTGTGGGCGTGTAGGTAGAAAATTTCCAAGCATCTTGAATTCTATAAAATCCAGGGGAAACTTTGCCAAATCTATCCCCTTCTTGCGCTTTAAACTCATATACCTTTAAAAGGATATTCAATACTTTTGTTTTTGCCTCAGTTACTCATGGTCCATTAAAGTGTTGTCTTTTAAAAGCTATTTGCCATTCAAGGAGTCTCGGGAGTCCATTTACAATCCTTCTTAAATCTTTTTTTTTCTCTGAAACAGGAAGTTTCTTTTTGCCAAGGGTAAACACACTCTGAGCTGAGACGTCAAGCAGGCTCTGTGGACAGCCAGGGCACTGTGGTGACCTCACCAGGGTAAGCCTTGTCTGAAACAATGGGAGCCTAAGAGCACAAGCTTAAATGCCCAGCCAGGAACTGGGGCTTCTTTTTGAGTCTGAGGCTACAGGTGACTAGGGAGGACATATGTTCTCAAAATCTCAAGTATGGTCATATTCTGAACAGATGTCACAGCTATCTGTGTGCCCTAAACTTATGCATTTAGGAAGGAAGTCATATAGCACACAGCCTGCCTTTCTTACTCTTAGAATTTCACTTTGTGTTTAGCCAACACACAGAGGGGATACATCTCAGACACACGAGCTGAACGACTGTGTTACCCACCCCCTGGTTCTGGAAGCTAGAAATCCAAAATTACGGTTTCCTCTGGGACTTCCTCCTTGTTGGAAGAATACTGCCCTGCACCGTCTTCCTAATGCTATTTGCCAGCAGTGTTTGTTGTTTTCTGGTTAGCAGATTCATTTGCTCCAACTCTGCCTTCATTAGCACATGGGTGTCTTCTCCCTGTGTCTCTACCCTTTCCTGGGGAACACCAGCCATGTTAAGTTCAGTGGCCGCTCTAATCTGACATGACTACTAACTACAACAGCAGATACCTTATTTCCAAAGAAGCTCATCTTACAAGCTTCCAACAGACATGAATCTGGAGAGGAGTCTGTTTCAACACTAGCCTGTGTGACGTCAGCAAAAAAAGAAAAAGAAGATGGACAAGGAACCAAGTGACTCCACAATAGTACAGATTTAATAATGGGAAGGGGGGCACCNGGTCAAGAACCCAGAGAGCTGGCTATTACTTACAGGCAAGGATGATCATAGGAAAAAAGGGAGACGATGGAAGGAGATTGAAAAGCTTCCTATTGGGGCTCATGTTAAGCTGTTGCCAGGGGAAACCAGAAATGGTGAGTGAAAGAATGTCAGGTGGTCCATAAGCACTTCTGCTGGCCACCCTTGTAGGGGTCCATAGGGCTGGCAGGGCAAGAATCTAAAGGAATGGGTCACTTTACTTCTAGAAACCACATGATGTGGTTTCTGGACTCTTCACTGCTGGGGTAATACAAAACAGTCATCCTGCTGTCCGCACTGCACCCATGTAGCTCATGTGCAAAATACACTCATCCACTCCAGCTTCCGCAGTACTAACACACTTATTTCTAAGTCTACCTGACAAGCTTCACCCTTGGTTTCTCTGCCTTACACTGGCCCTTCTCGAGGTTTAGGTTCACCTCCTGTATCTTTAGAATGTACATTTTCAAGCCTCCAGGCATAGGCTTGTAATCCCAGCTCTTGGAGGGTGGAAGCAGGATGATCCAGCACTCAAGGTCAATATCAGATACATAAGGAGTGGAAGGTCAGCCTGAGCTCATGAGACTGTCTATAAATAAGTAAATAAATGTTAAAAAGCAGTATGAGGCATGAATTTTCTATTAAGGGTGCAAGGAATGTACCCTGCTTAATGTAATTATTCCTGTGTCCTTTGGGTTTCCTTACAGTATTCCTAAGTGTCTGCATAGACTGTGTCATGTTGTCTGCAGGTCCAGCTGCTAGCCTAAGTCTGTGATCTAACATGTCTCTTCCCTATATGTTTTATGTGTGAGGCTACTATAGANATTTTTACTTCTCAGTCTAACTATCGAGTTATTTTTGCTGCTTCTAAGAAACCAGTTTCTTGGATCCCTAACATACAGAAAATAAGGGTTAATTCTCAAACTAGCTTGGGACCGGGAAGGAAATGCAAAAGAGAACTATTTTAAAATTTAAACAGCAATGATGTTTGCTTATAACAACCAAAGGTTTCAGAATTTAATCAAATAGACAGGTGATCTTAATTTATGTCATTCTGTTGCAGATT
>LZPO01066511.1:10264-22385 GCA_001675575.1 Neotoma lepida
GTCTACCCCACTGACTTACACAGAGCCTTCCTCCTAGCCCCCCTAAAATTGTGGATGGACTGTGAGTCTGGAAGGAGGGGCAAGGTGCATTGGTCTGGTCACCAAGCACATCCACACCTCTTCTTATGTGGTGACCTCTCTTGGCCACAGCTCAAGCTCCTTTTTGACCCACATCAGCAGTGGTTTTGCCAAACACAGGCTTCCCACTAGATTCATGTTCTTCTTGTGTTGCTTCCAATTTTATTGTNTGGCTTTCATTATGTATTATTGTGCTCAACTTCTTTAAACATATCTTTTGAATAAAAAAAATCAATTACAGATAGCCAACGAGGAAGACTATTCTCTTTCTTATTTTTCTCCTTTACCCCAAGTCTTCACTAATTTATCTCTATTAAGGTATATATGGGAAGCATTTGACTAGTCATCANTGACTATGTTTTCTGTGTTGCCCTGGCAGCGGAGATGGAAGCCTCCAGTTGGGGCCACACAGTGGACCAAAGGCTCATGCGTAAGGGGGGCAGAGAGAGCATGGAGTATTAGAAGCATTTCAGGAATGTGGACAGTAGCCTAATGACACTGGCATTTAGTTTTAATTAGCACAAATAAACGGTGTGCTGAATTACAGAGGACAGAGGCTAGTAACCAGCATCTTGCCTCCTTCTCAGTGGACAGNGTTATGTCACAGAGAAAGCCACTGGCCACCTACCGTAGGTCCACAGGGAAGGATTCCTAAGAACCCAGGCACATCTGGACTCCTTTCTATTTTGGTTTTGTCCCCTCTTAAGCTGTAGATTTCAGGAAAATCTCCTTANTTTTTGTTTGATTAAATAGGAATGTTAGTTCTAATCCATCTAATCGAAATACATGGCTGAAAGCCTAAACAGACTTATTTAGAGAGACACAGGTGACTGAGAGCAGGGTCTTCTGATCAGTAAGGACACCTGTCCCCACAGTGACTTTCCCACTGATGANGAACTATTCCAAGTCTCTTCGTTCCAGGCAGTGGCCTCTCCTGTGAGAGTTCCAGGGAACACTGGTTTAGAGTCACTGACTGGTCATGTTGTAAGGAGAAGCAGATGTGGGCAGTTCATTGGTTCCACTAGCTTGGAGAATGAGCTGGTTCCTACGATACTGCCNGCACCCAGAACCATGGTACATGCCAATGACTGGGACAAGATCANGGATGAAGGGGTGAATAGGTAGACTGGAAGATGGATGAATAGAGGAAACAAGTGTGGGACCCATGAAGGAAAATAGGGTTCTCATTTTCATTAAGATCTGAAGAGCTCCCTCACATCTGGGCTGCAGACTAAATGCATGATAGGTCAGAGAGGGAGGGGTGTAGTAGACTATTTTAAGGTGTATTACTTATTTGTTTAACTCTGTGAAGCTGTGTTACTGTGCCTGTCTAAAATACATGATGGTCTAATAAAGAACTGACCAATAGCAAGGCAGGAGAAAGGATAGGCGGGGCTGGCAGGCAGAGAGAATATATAGAAGGAGAAAACTGGGAGGAGAGATCTAAGATCTAGGAGTCAGGGAAGGAGGAGGACTTCAAGGGCCTGTCGCCCAGCTACATTGCAAGCCACGGAGTAAGAGTAAGATTTACAGAAGTTAGAGAAAAGGAGAAGCCCAGAGGTAAAAGGAAGTCTGGATAATTTAAATNAAGGAAAGCTGGCTAGAAACTAAGCCAAGCTAAGGCCGGACATTCATAAGTAAGAATAAGCCTCTGTGGGCGATTTATTTGGGAGCTGGGTGGTGGGCCCCTCAAGAAAAGAGTAAAAAAAAACCCCAACAACAGAGGGGGGATACAACAAAACACTGTAAGAACTGAGATGGAGAGAGAGAGAGAGAGAGAGAGAGAGAGAGAGAGAGAGAGAGAGAGAGAGAGAAATTCTGAATGCTAGTGGTTTTAACTGAGATGTGTAAACTTCAGCAGTGAAATTCTATTAGCTATGACATCTTCCAGACACCATATTCCTCCTGAATCTGAGGTGGTTCCAGTGAACCCAAATTCTGGCCTTCATGAGACAGACTAAACAAATTAGGAGACTTTCCTCTCAGAACCACAAAGGGAAAAACGATGACTCATTCCTGGAATCCCCCAACACTGGGAATCCATGCTTAAATCTGTGGATAATTCAAAGAAAATAAAAGGATATGACCCAGTTGGATAGGAAGCTTACCCACAATATGTATTTTGTCATATTAATATCCCCAAGATAGAGACATGAACAGTCTAGAAAAATGCTATTTAGAGAAATATAATGCAACCCACACATGTAATTTAAAATGTCTAGAAGTGGGCCAGCAAGATGGCGGTGGATACAGATGCCTACAACAAGGGCTGATGATGAAAGTTCCTGGATTCCACAAAGCATTAAGAGAGAACAAACTCACAAGAGCTACTCTTTGGCTTCCATATCCATGCTGTGGCCCTGATGCACCTGCACTCACACAAAGATAAAATGAAAGAAAAAAAGTCTAGTAGACACANTTTTAGAAGATGATATAGATGAATGTAATTTTGGTCAGATACTTAATTTTAATCAACATATCAAAATATCATCATTCCAACATGTAATAAACATGAAACATATTAGTAGGATACTTCATATTTTTTTCCACCTGAATCTTTAAAATCTAATATATATATTAAACTTATGATGTATCATAACCACAGCTCAGATCTCAGAGCTCAGTAGCCATCATCCCTTTGTGGGGGGCTCGGGTTATTTTATTTGATGCCTATTTCCTTTGAGTTTCTGTGACAGTTTGAATGAGACTGTCATTCACAGGGTACCTGCCACCTCACTCCCAGCATGATTACCTAGTGCTGGCCTTCCAAACATCATTTACACTACAGTAGTAGTCTTAGAGGAAGCCATATGATCAGGCGAGCCAATCAGACTCCTGCTCTGGGACTCATTTTCAGAAGTTGGATGGGATAGGAGAGGAAGTGGTGGGGTACTCTGCCTCTCTTTNCTGAAGTTTCTAGAATATCATTCTGACTCTCTTCCCATTATGAGTTGAGGCTGTTTCAGGATGGGGCCATGAGGAAACAAAATTGTCACTTAGGATATTCATGAGGCATCCCATAGATGAGCTCTGGAAATAAAGCTAAGGCTGTCCCTACCTATACTGGAGGGGAAAGGTACTCAGGGAATTCCAATAAATATAAATGTCAGAGGGACAAAGAAACAAAAACCAATGGCTCCATCCCCTGAGGCCTCAGTTCAGGCCTCTATAGATTTAGCTACCAGTTCCATTTCCTTCCCAGTCTGCTCACATGTGTAGACTAATCTGAGTTGCGTTTCAGCTATTTGCATGGAGACACCCACCTCACATTGTCCAGACCCTGCAAGTGAGGCAACACTCCAAGCCTCAGAGGGAACATTGGNGCACTCAACAGGCAGGGCCTGCATCTTCTAAGTTTCATCAATANCATGTAGCTCCCATCCCCTGCCAAGGTCACCATGTGGCTTCAGCTCTTCATCCTCAAACCTCTGTCCTGTGGATAGGCATGCACTAGGAAGTCAAGTGGCTCCATTTTCTGCTGAAGCCTGAAGCTCTTTTCTCTCCTCACACCTTAAGAAGAAGGATGGACCAGACTTTGTCTTTCCACCAGGCTCTTAGTGGCCCCTTTGTCACTGCATAAAAGGCCTGAAACACCTACATCTCAAATTCATCTAGAACAAAAGGAGAGGTTCTAGACCCAATGCTATAAACACAAGGGTGACAGCCCTGTCCTCTGCATAGGTGTGAGCTTTACCCTTTACAATAATTTCCACATTTGTCCAAAGAATTGTCACTCAGGGAATCCATGAGCCATCACTCGACACCCTGTGGAAATCTATCTGGGTCTGGCCTCAACGGCACTATGAACAGTAGTGTACGCAAAGGATTCTGCTACATGCATATACACTTACTATGTGATTTTATTTAGAGACAAAGCACGATTCTTCCTTTAGTTTAGGTGCTGTTCTCTCGTGAGCAAGTTCTTGGTAGAATCAGAGAGCTCTGCTTTCAGGTGGCAGCCGAGTACTACATTCTCTCAATAGCGCTTCATTCACTGTAGCAATAATGGGCAGTGTCACGAACTCTCAAACACCCTCCTGAGAACCTGAGGGGGTGCTGCTGGAGCACCTTCACTCTGTGTCACATAGGAGACAGAGTTTATAAGACTGGCCATGAAAATCCATGACTCAAATGATTGATTCCTGCTCCCCTCTGAAAGCCCAGTGTGCTAATGACTGCTTCCTGTCTTAAGGNATATGGAAAGATAAATGGGTGAGTTCATACTGAGACACTTAATAGCCTTTTACAAAAGCCATTCAAGCCCTGTCCAAGAGCTAGTGCCAACCCATCTGTGCTAATTTTCATTATCAAAGTGAGTGACCAGAGAACTGCTTAGTCAAGCCTGTCTCTAGGTGTGTCTGTGAGGATATTTCTAGAAAGGCAGTATGTAGATGAGGATGCCCTAGAACTCCTGGTCCTCCTGCCTCTTCCTCCCAAGTGGGAGGAGCATGCACGACCACCACCACACCAGATTTATTTTCTTTTTGGGAGTATAGGAGTAGAGCTGGAATTTATCGGTCTTTATGATTTCTTTTTGTTCTGTCATTCTTAGGAGGTTCTTTATTCTTAGAGTCTCACAAATGTTTCTATTTTTTATTTTCTTCTGTGTTTCCAAAAGAGAAAGAATGTCACCACTAGATGGGTTTGGAACTTAATGCTGACTATATAGGGTACAGTGAGGATGTATATTTGCAGATTTTGTGTTTCAAAGTCTTTCCATGAACATTGCAAAATCACCTTTTCCCACAACGACTTCTGATGCCTCTTTTAGCCTACATCAACTTTTTAGAGGCAACAGCACCTTTGAAGGGGAAGCATGCTATTTTCATGCCCCCTTTCCTTTCCTCCTCTACCCCCTCCCCCTGCTTTTCAATACTTTTGGGCCACTCTTGCTCCTTTGCAGTAATCCCTCACTTACACTCCTATTAGAAACCCCAGTAAAAACTCATTGGTTACTTTGGTCTGCTGTGGGTTCCCTTTCTGGGTAAGTAGATATGTGTGTCTCCCCAGGAAAAGTCTCCCACACGACATCCATGTACAAGAAAACCCATACTCCTGACAGGAAGCAAGGTAAGGGCTTGAGGTGACCTGCTGCAGCTACTCCTGACCACCACAGGCTACACCCCAAAATATTGAACTTGGGGGAACAAAGCGGAGAAACACTCAGAGCAACTGGGAACATGTAGCAACAAGCTTTTTCCCCAGAAAAAAATGTTTTGAACTTGCTCACNCTCTAGAGGGGCTTATACATATGGGAAGTCTGTTGATTATGGGAATATTGAAAGTAAACTAATTTCCAGGTCCACTCCATGAACTCATTGACTAGACACATCTCCCGCTTGTTGCTTCCTGCAAATAGCTCTNGGGNTGTCACCTACTAAGGCTGAAAGGATTACTGCTTCGACCTATGTGACACTGGTGTGAACCAATGTCCTTCAAAGGGGGCTTTTCAAGGGACTGGAGTCAGTCTTAAGTGGCTCAGCAGGTAAGGAAGGGCACATGTTGCTTTTCCAGGGGTCCCAGATTCAGTGCCTGGCACCCACAGGTTATGAACCACTTGTAGCTCCAGCTCTAACACCCTCTTCTGACCTCCACGAGCACTGCATGCATGTGGCGCATGCTGGCAAAACACCCATACACGTAAACAAAAATAAATTAATCATTTTAAAAGGGAGGTAGGAGGCTTTTGAGANACAAAGCATTCCCTAGATATAGTATGGACCCTTTTATGGTGAGCTGGGATCATTCATGCCAGATGTAGGGGGACATCAGAGCCTCTGGAAATTCCCCTTTTACCAGTCATTTTCATCTTGTTAAATCCTCTTTGGATCCCAGAGAGGTTAAAAGTCCAGTTCNGATCCAGATCCTGNCCTCTCCATAAGAACTTCCAGTGACATCATGCTCCTAACCTTAGTGCCTATGGTTCTAGAACATTATTTACGTGATCCTGAAACCACAACCTTAAAAAACAAATGTTGAAAAAAAAAAAAAACATTATCACGGCAGAGTAGGGAGGGTGCTACTGTGCTATTGTGTGAATAACTGTAACACTCCAGGTCCACCCACACCACCAGGGCCTGCCCTGGCTTCTGCGAAGGGGAAAGTCCTGAGGACTCCACTCCCAAATGATGCCAGACTCACTAAAGTTAAAACTATGACCCATGGCCCCATTCTTCATGGTTCTTTCCCGTTTTCTTTCTTGGTTTCCTCCTTTTCCCCTCACCC
This sequence comes from Neotoma lepida, assembly GCA_001675575.1. Taxonomy (NCBI): domain Eukaryota; kingdom Metazoa; phylum Chordata; class Mammalia; order Rodentia; family Cricetidae; genus Neotoma; species Neotoma lepida. The sequence goes on from LZPO01066511.1 coordinate 16,568, forward strand.
TTACCAAAGACACATCACCTTGAGCCTTTCTCTGCTCTTGTAGCTTCCTCATGCTTCAATAAAACTGAAGTGGATTTAAGGCCACTGAAACTACTCCTGAATGTACAGGAAAACAAAACAAAACAAAACAAAACAAAACAAAACAAAACAAAACAAAACAAAACAAAACAAAAACAACAAAAAACAAAACTCCTTCACTCTTCTCAGCTTCATAATGCCTTTATGTGTTGCTAGAGCCTTTCTGATTACTCTTGAAGTCAACACAGAACATAAACATGCCTTTGGGACTCACAAACATCACACCCTGCTGAGCAGTCCCCCATGAGCTCATGAATTTAAAAAGACTTTATTTTTGTATTTACACATCCATTTCATCTCATTGTGATGCAATAGCCATTCGATGAATTTTATAATTGTAGCCGCTTTTAAAGGGTAGTTCATTGGCATCATTTTGTCTTATAGAGAGAACTACAAGAAGAGAGCCATGTAATATTTTTATCAGCATCATTCTCTTTGTCCTTTTGACTCATCTTCAACTTTAGCTTTCTGGATAAAGCAGCAGCAACTGTGTCCCCCAGCCCCTTCAGGTCAAATTCCCAAAGAGAACACAATGGCCATTATTGTCTTTCAGATTGCAAAAGCTTAAAGGGTTCGCAGATAAAATTATATATAACAAATGTTTCACTTCCTTTCCAAGTGTGCATTTCGGGGAAAACAAGAGAGAAACTGAANGTCTCAGCAGCACACATCAGAAGGTTCTCCAGTCAAAGCAGGCTTACAATGAATGGCTGATGGCCTTGCTTTAATGAGGTCATATTTTCTGTGTGATCTCAGGCAAATGGATGAACTTTTCTGGCCCTTGGATTGTAGCATAGTTTGAATGTCCCCTCAAAAATTTATATTGAAATTTAACCGCCATTGTAATGGTGTTAATAGGTGGAGCTTGCAGGGGTGATTGGGTCATGAGGGCTCCACCCCTTATCACAATAGCACGTATCTGATTAAAGGGTGAGGTTAGCTACCCCCGTTCTGCCTTAGTGCTCACCGATCTTTCTGTCTTCTATCACGGGATGAAGATGAACGGCAGCATCCTGCCTTGGACTTGTCAACCTCAAGAATCATTACCCAAACAAGCTCTATTATTTATTATTTACCTAAATGCTTAGAATTCTGTCGTGCAGCAGAAAGTGGACCAAGCNGGTCTACAAGTTATAAAGTGAGGACAAGGCCGAGGAGCCAATGGTTAATACATTCAATGCATTTCCAACAGGGAATGACACAGCTACATTCTTCATTAAATGACACAAATACCCCCCAAAGGCCAAGGCCCAGCAGCCAAGGCATTTCAGGTGAATGACCTGCTAATAAAATTCTTATTTCATGCTACAGGATCTTAAAATGCTTTATTCTTAGAACTCATAAAAACAGTTTAAATAACTTAAGGACACAGATAATTGTTCTTTCAGTGACAAAAATACTTTTTTTTTAACTTAAAAAAGGCTTATTGTTATTCTTGGTAGTCAATGGTACAAGAGTTGTTATTAGGAGGGAAAAAAAATCTTGACAGCTTTGAGTTAACTCCTACACACAGCGGATGTCATTTAATTTAAAAGTACAAACACACACAAAGGCAGAGATGTCTTTTTAAAACCATCCCCTCTTCAAAAATTGCAGATGTCTTTCAAAACCCCACAATATTTTTAGTTTATTTATAGAACTTAAGTAGTTTAAACACATTTTATGTAAAACTTAATGCTTTAAACTGAAAACTTTCCCCCTTCACATATTCTAGAAAAGTAAAATATTCCATTGCATCTCTTAATTATTAGACATGTTTCCACTGAGGAATTTTCTGTAAATGTCAGAACAAAAACACACAGAGGACCCCAAGCGTCCTGGATGTCACAATGCTATGGGTCCCACAACTGCCAAGAATGTGTAGCCAAACTTGTGTGTGATATGGCCTTCAGATTTCAGTTCCTGATANACCCAGAACAGAGAAGCCATGGCATTGAGCTTCCTGGGGTGTCACAGGAATTCACCGCTCCAGAAATTCTAGAATTGTTAGGATGACCCATTCTTGATCCAAAGCTCTTCTGCTACAGTGAGGACCAGGTTGAGGCTGAGAGCAAGAATCCCAGTGTGGGTTCCTGTGGGCTGACCCTGTCCTCTAAACAGCTCTGCCCTTGGAGGAGCAGTCTTCCTAACAGCCAGTCCAAGTTGAAGGAGGACAGTCAGGTGCATGGAGCATTCACATCAGGCAGTGTTGGCAAGCTCTGTGNCCAAGTATGTAGCTACCCAGCAGGACTGACATCAGCTGGTCACAGCATAGGCCAGACCAGTGACTACCCACAGCCTGGGCACTGAACATCACTTAGTAAGCTTTCTGATAGTCAGTNTTCATGACAGCGAACGCTGAATGGCTTCTATACCAACAAGTGTGCTAGGTCTATCTATTCCCAGCCAGTGCTACTCTGGCCCCAAAAGATTGCACACCCAGACAGGGCCACATATAAAAAACAGAACACTTACTATGAGCTTGCAGGACCCTGCCCAGGGCCCCAGCCTGCACCACATCAGACTTGTAGAAGTCACACCACTATGTAACAATAATCCCTGAAGCCAAGTAATATCAGAGACCCCAAATGGCCAGGACTGAAAGGACTTGATAAGGAGCAAGCTGCCAGGTGAGCTGGTTTTGTGTTCCNGTTTCCAATTTAGGACCAACCAGAAAAACCAAGCATGCACTCCCAACTTGTCACACTTGACCCCTTACTAGTTAACCCTGTCGCCCTTTCTGATTGGCTCTTCTGTACCAATCATCTCCATTCAGGCAACACCCCCAACCCTTTCCTTTCTTTTACTATAAACTTTCCTCCCTTCCCCGCTGGTGTGGGTGGGGGCAGTGGCCAGCTCCCTTACTGCAGTGAGGGATAATAAGTCTTCACCCTCCTCCCTTGGGAGCCTTCCTTTATTCCCACAGGACAAGGTCTCTCATGNCTTCCTCACTCTCACCTCTTTATCTACATTTCTATTCAAAGCACTGAGGGCAATTTAACAAATTCTAATGAAGATGTTGGACATAGCTCTGGAAAAATGAACCTCTTCTGTCTCCTCCAGGTAGAGGCGAGAGACCCATCTGGAAAGCGTGGGTGGTAAAGAGTCCCTGATGTAGATGCAGAACAATCGGAGGTACCCCATACTCATCTGGAGACATGCAATATTGTAAGGTGCTAGCCTCTAAGCCAGCAGTTCTCAACCCCTTTATGGGTCGAGGCTCCTTTATTGGGGGGGGGCCTTGAATGACCCTTTCACAGGGGTCACATAGCAGATATTTACATTACAATTCATAACAGTAGCAAAACTACAGTTATGATGCAGCAATGAAATAATTTTATGGTTGGGGTCACCACAACATGAGGAACTGTATTAAAGGGTCGCAGCATTAGGAAGGTTGAGAACCATTGCTCTAAGCCAAATTGCCATCATCTTCATGAGGTCAAGGGTGCCTACTTATGAGAAGCCATCTCCACTGGACTTGTTCTGTGGACTGCTGACATTCCCGCTTAGAAGGAGGGGCAAACAGGGGCATTGAAACCACAGCTTAGGATCCAGCCACCTCTCCCAGCCATTTGTATGTAATTTTGCCCTAATTGCCTGCAGCCTCTGGGGCTCTGGGTAGGGCTAGACTACACAGGGTAGGGAAAACTAGGGAGAGGGGGCTCCACCTATTGAGCTATAGGGTAGCCATCACCCATGTTGGGTGAAGACTTTTCAGGGCAACTGCTTTGGAAGTCACATGTTGCTGCCAATAACCCCACACCCAGGATTCTGTGTAAGCCAAACAAACCCATTGGTTCCCCTGTGTGAACTGTGGTAGTCTTGTACTTTGGTTTTGTCATCAGGACATTAGGAGGGGGTAGTGAATGTTCACATATCCCCCAAGGAAAGAAACCTTGAGAAAGTGAAAGGGGGGGTGTGTGCTAATACTAGGAGTTTGCCTCAATCATGCTCTTACTACTTCAGTTTTTACTACAGATATCCATCCTTGTCTCAACCCATACTTTTACAGTTGTAAGGCCAGCAGGGAATGTGCAGAAGCTTTTCATAATCATGGGCTCCTCAGCGCTGCTGGAGGTTGAATAAGCAAAGGTGAACATTTATATTTTGAAACAGGGTCTCATGTAGCCCAGGTTGGCCTCAAACTTGCCACTCAGTTGTGGATGGCTTTAAACTTCTGATCAACTTGCTTCCACCTCTCAAGTGCTTTCATTTCGGGCATGTGCCAACATGCCAGGTTTATGTCATGCTAGAGATCATATCCAGGACTTCATGCATGCTAGGCAAGTGCTCTATTCACTGAGCTACAGCCCTAGGGATGGTGGTGGGTAGCTGTAGATAGGGTAATGGCAGGATACAGGTGATATGAAGAGGAAATGGAAAATAGGGAGAGGTTAATTGGGGATCTGGTAGAGAGATATAGAAAAGGAATTGGAGGGAGAAGNGACTTAAAAAACACCACGGATGNTTCATATATGAATATAATATGATGTATTAAATGAAATTATACTAATGGAGATGATAATATTCCCCCCCTAAAACCATAGATTATTTAACAAAAACTCTAGTACTAGGCATGAGAAACCTTTCAAGTTATTGGTACAGGGAGTCTAAGACACTCCCCAAACAATAGAGCCTATTGCTATTTACCTTGGTTGTCTCCCAGAAGTTAAAGATAAGTCCCTATTGCTGAAGACACCATACACTTTGGACATAGGACTCTGAGGATTTGAGGTGGAACTGCCCAAAACGCCACCTCCCTGAGGACTAGATTTCATAGTGCCAGAAGGTGCGAAATGCAAGCTGCTAAAGGAGGAAGGCAATTAATACTTTACCCAGATATGACCAGAATGGCAAGGTGTCCCTAAAGGTGCAATAGTGAACTTATAGTTTGGATGTAACCTGATGGGGATGTCTTTCTGTATGCTGTGAACATGTGTTGCTCTGATTGGTTGATAAATATAATGCTGATCGGCCAGTGACCAAGCAGGAAGTATAGGCTGTATAAGCAGACAAGGAGAATTCTGGGAAGAGGAAGACTGAGTCAGGAGATGCCAGCGAGCTGCCCAAGGAGCAACATGTAATGGGATGCAGGTAAAGCCACGGAACACGTGGTGACATATAGATTAATAGAAATGGGCTGAGTTTAAGTGTAAGAGCTAGTCAGTAATAAGCCTGAGCTAATAGCCAAGCAGTTATAATTAATATAAGCCTCTGAGTAATTATTTTATAAGCGGCTGTGGGACCGTGGGTCCTCGCGGGACCTGGACAAAACTTTCTCCTATAGTCACCAACAGCTGTCTAATTGGACTCAAGGCCTTCTTAACAGGTGGGAAATCATTCCTGGTACTGTAAACGTAGCCAACTTCTCATGCTTAGCAAGGGCATGGATCTTAGAGGAGAACCTACTATGCCGTTTTCCTAAACCAGTACAATTCCTAACTGCATTCTAAATACTCGTCTGTATGTCAACAGATGAGTGTGGCTCTCATCATTTATCAAAGAAGCTTCTTTTGAGCNGTAGCAGGAGNCCAACTAAAGAAAGCCACAAGCAGTCAAAATGCAGAGAACAACTGACCATGGGGTGCCCGGACCCAGCTGATACATCTATAACATGACATCTATAATATCTATAACTGGTACATCTATAACACGAGTCCTGCATCTAAGGTTCAGGGAACATCCTGAAAGAGGAAGCAGCAGGACTGTAAGAGCCAGAGGACCAACAAGTCTGCTATGAGACTGTGCCTTCTAACAA
>LZPO01066511.1:24460-44416 GCA_001675575.1 Neotoma lepida
CCTCACTGCAGATAATTTGGTGGTGATTAGATGTTGATCACTTCCCAAAGACGCCAGATGCAACCCTAAAGGGTGTGCATGCACCACCACAGAGAATCCTCAGAACATCATGAGGAACCAGGTCCAACTATTACACCCATTTTACAGAGCAAGAAATNACTGGCCAGATGTAAGCAACTGTCCAAGATGCAAACCTGGCAGAAGTAGACCAAGATTTAACTCCAGGCAGCCAGTTCAAAATCCTGTTCTGGAGCCCCAGCTGTTTCCATACCCTCCCTAGGCTTACAGTGTCCTGCATGGAAATGGATTCCATCAGTGTATACGACCATTTTGGTGGATACACTTTCAGTGTCTCTGCCCCACAACTAGGGGACTTGTGACTTCTCAGGCTTCCACGTTCTTCAAGACATGAAGTAGAGTGTCTGACTGCAGATGTCAAACCCCAAAGCCTTGAGAACTGGAGACTGTGTAGAGTCAGACAGCCTGTAGGAAGGGCTGTAAACATAAAGGTGCCCAGCGTGTGAAGCAGTCAGCAGAAGGCACTATCAGATGGTTCTGAGGAACTTGGAAGATTTGATTTCTGCAAATGAAGCCCATGGTCCAGTGGTAGAGAGCTACAGAAGCTGACAACCTCAGAACAGAAATGTACATCCTGCCATGGAACAGATATACAAGAGGGTCTGTGCAAACCCAGAGGATGGAAGCTGGTCCCTCAGGGAAGGCAGGTGAGGGCAGAAAGAAGCATGATCAAGGTGGAGGTCACACCGAGGTGAAGGCCCAGAGTCCTAGACAAGGACTCAATGCAAGCACCACTTCCTGTTCACATAAAACATCAAATTCAACCCCCCAGACATGGAGGAGAAGGGTTAGCATGCTTAGCATGTGCTTATGAGGGGCAGCTTTTACACAATCCTAAACTCCATAAAAAAGAATGACAGTGTGATTTAGGTGAACAGAAGCGCTTGTAAGCATGGCTCACAGTCAGTCTATAGAAGATGAACTTCAACAGTTGAGCTTTAAAANATGTGTAAGGCTTTTTAATTGACTTTTTAAATCGACACCATAGTAATTGTACCTAGACAGNACACAGTGTGGTACTCTAAGGATCAGATCAGGGTCACTAAGGGAACTATTAACCCCCCAGACACATTTCTTTATGCTACAAACATTCAAACTCCTCTATGTTGTCAATTCTGAAAGAGCACATCAACTGGTGTCAATCACAGTTATCCTGCTGTGTCACAGGACACCAGAGGTTATCCTTCTTGTCCCCTCACATCTCACCACCCTCCTAGCCTTTGCTAACCTCTATTTTTCCTCTTTATGTCTATGAAATCAACCTTTTAAACCTCACATATGAGAATATGTGGTACTGTCTTTCTGTAGGTACAAACATGTAACTGATNTGAAACAAACACTCTAGACACTCTAGGTGTTGATTTTTTTTGATAAAAACAAAGAGGAAGGAGAACACTGTGGATCACTGAAATGATCTACATCCAAGTATTCACATTCATCTCTAAACTGTAACCATTGTTTTTGCATATTAGAACTGCTTCCCTAAAACGAAAGAGTAAAATACTCTTTAGTCTTANGTACCAATGGTTTTCAAAACGAGCCCACCCTCATTATGTCATTTGATCATCACAAGTGAAGGTGGCCCATCTAGAGTCCCAACCGAGTGCCTGCCAACAATCTGAGTATAGTTCTTTCTATATCACAGTTATCCTGCTGTGTCAAAGAAGCTTCTTTTTACGGCAGATGGAAGCTACTACATAGAGCCACATCTGGCCAAAATGCAGAGAATAAGTGAGTGTGAGGGTGCCCAGTCCCAGCTGATACATTANAACACAACCCCTATATCTAAAGCCCAGGAAACATTGCAGAAGAAAGGACAGAAAAACTGCAATAGTCAGAGGAGTATGATGCCTGCTTNAAGATAGTGTCGTTTAGATAGGAGAGGTTCCCTGTACCCTTGAAATCTCAACCATATGGTTGCCTAAACACAACCTGCACGATCACCATATCAGCCAATATGCCAACATGGGAAAATCTCACAAATCCTCACCCATAGATGAAGATCCAGGCAGCCAATGGCTGCCGAAGGAGGGAGAACTATTTTGTTCAGGAATGACGCTTCCCATAGCGTGTCAAATCCCAAGGAGTCATCCCTACAGACATGTGCATGTAAGCAACACGAAATGTACTCAGTAGGCTGGGTGGGTGGATGAACAGACGGACGGACGGACGGAAGGACGGACAGACGGATGGATGGATGGATGGAGTTGGAGGAGGGCAGGAGGGATGGAAATAGTGTAAATATAATGTACAGTGTATGAAAAAATCTCAAACAATTTTTAAAAAACCAAATAGTTCTGAATAAAACAAAAACAAACAGAAACAAAACAAATAGAAAGGGGGCCTTGTTCTCTTCAGCACTTCAGAGTAGATAACTTCTCTGAGGCTAAAAATGGTGGGAAGACCAGTGGGCTGGGTTGCTTGGCCTGTAAAGGCCCCAGTTGGTGAGTCTGATGACCTGAGTTTAGTCCTTGGGACCCACATGGTGGGAAAAGAAGACCCCAGAAATTGTTCTTTGACATCCACAGGCATACTGTAACACACACACACACACAGCACACACACACACACACACACACACATATACACATACATACCCCAAATGAATAAATAAGTAAATGTATTAAAAGATTCTGGATGGGGGGGTGGGTTCCTGACCCTGGAGACCCAGCTCTCTGCACCTCCACTCCTCAAATCAAGCTTCAAGGACAGCAGATCAGATTCTGAGTTCATGGAGAGCACATTCAACATCAGATTTCCTGGAGTCTGAAAAATGAACCAAACTGGTGATGGCAACTGGGAGCTGAAATGACATAAATTTTTCTCTTATGTCCANATGACAATCCCATCTTTGCTCCTAAGATGACTGGCACCTCTACTGAACAGCAGATAGGGAGAGAAAGGAAGGCTGTTTCAGAGAGCACAGTGAAGAAGAGGCAGGTGTGTGGGGGACCAGCCCCCACTTTTATGACCAGGGTACTCTTGAGGAGGGAGAAGTGAGGAATATGTAGATAGAAATATAGAGGAGAGAGACAGAAACATGGATAGCCTCAGGAGGGCCTGGGTCAAAACCCACCAGCCCCTTCTGTCTCTAAAGGGCTTTTAAAGGAATGCCAAGGGGTGGAGCAAAAGACCTCCCCCCAGCACAGCCAAGTGCAGACCATCCCAAACACCTGGTGACCATGCATGTGTGGTCAAGCCATCCCCTAATGCAGCCCTGCTGTGTAAAGCAAGCTCAGATCTCACACAGGTGAGACAGGTGGCAACCTCAGAATGGGAGGCTGGAGGCATTTTCCTCAAAGGCTCTGCCATGGCTGAGCCTTAGGTTCCCCTTCTGTAACATGATGGCTCTGGCTTTCTGACTCACAGCCAGTCCAACTGCCCCCTCAGTCTAGTGGAGCCACTCCTGGAAAGCAACAAAACTGAAGATGGGCTTTCTTCTGCATCAGCTCTTCTNGGGATGTGCCCCATTTTTCTTCCTTTTAGCTCGAAGAGGACAAATGGACTCATTTAAAGAAAACTCAGTTTAACTTCAATCATATAGGAAANTAACTCCAAATGCAGCCAAGAGTTTCTTTGGTACTAAACACTTCAAATGTAGAATGCAATCTGTCTTTTAAAAAAAGTACTGAAGGTATAACACAGAGAAGGGACCATGAGGACAAATATGGCCTTTCAAGAGTACAGCATAGTCATACATTGGACCTCAATGATCTTAAGTGAATTATCCACTCTGCAAGAATCCAAATGAGTTCAGGTCTTTGATTTTTCTGTAACAGCCTTCTTAGAGTGTTGGAATTTACCCTAGAACACTGGAAAATTCTACAAGGGTGGGTCTCATTCTTGCATGACCCAGATGTCTGTAAGCAACCTAACTCACTAGAAATAGCAAAGGAGTGTGGCCATCAGTAAAACTACANTGAAGTGCTCAAAAGTATCCTTGGTTTTGATCACTTATCTTTGAAAAAAACCTACCTTAGAACTAAGAGAAGTCCTTTGTTTCTAAGCCACCCAATTCTCTGATGTGCTTTATGCAATCCTTTGGTATTTCTGACTAAATACTCCCTTGTCTGGGAAAACTCAACCATTGCTCCACAAAGAAACTTTCGTCCGCTATTTTTCTATCTATCTATCTGTCTGTCTGTCTGTCTATCCATCCATCCATCCATCCATCCACCCACATGTTCCACTATTGTAGCACATCCTTCATTTGGTGTGTTACTCCTTCTATCTGACACCCTTCCTTAATCAGTTTGAGTGTTGATTTCCTAGAGTTTTGGAACTGTGTATGCAAGCATCCTTCTTTTGTACCCTTCCANGTGCGGCCAGAAATAATACAAATAGATATTACTATAGATATAAATATAGATATATATTTATAGATATAAAGAATACTGAAGGAAAAAATAGAAATTCCTTGGGCTCAGGAGGTNTGAAATGGCTAACTTAAACTCTCTGGGGATAAATATGATGTTGTGTATGCATGCATATGTCAATCATAAGNCAGGTCAAATTATCTTTATGTTTATAGATTTTGTTTGTTTTCATAAATGGTGGTGGCAGAAAGGTAGGNAAATAAGTAACAGATATAACTGGGCTCCCTGGTGCTCCCATATAAGAAGAACCTGGTACCTCTGTCCATAGCTGCCAAGGCTACCAGAGGAGGGACGGGGTGGCGGGGCAGGGGGAGGCTGTGGTGTCCTGCCCTGCTCTTAGCAAAGTAAGTAGACCTCCTCAGGGGTATTCCCCTACAGTTAAAATTAAGAAACAACCTGGAAAGTGCTATTACTGGCACTGGAGAGATGGCTCAGTGGTTAAGAGTGCTTACAGCTCTTCCAGAGGACCCGGGTTCAGTTCCCNACATCCATGCCACCTTGGAGTGGAGCTCACAACTGCTTGCAACTCCAGCTGCAGGAGATCTGACCCCCTCCTTTCAGTCTCCACAGACACCTGTACCCCCATGTACATATTCCCACATAGACACACATACATACCTAAATTTGCAAAAAATCAGTTTTGGACAATTCTATAATACTTTGGTTATATTTTCCTTTATTTTACACTGAGCACTGAGGTTTGCACTCGTGTGTGAGGGGGTAGATTTCACCATATCCCTGACCGACTTCTAGGAGGCATTTCTAGAGACTTCTCCACAGTTTTCTAGGCACCTAGGAGATACATCCTAGGTGAAATGTTGGTTTACTAACATGGCACCCAAGACAGCTCCCACCATTTTTTTTTTTTACAATGACTTTGCAGTCGAGCCTGGCTGAAGGAAGTTATACCCAACTGCAAGAAAATGGGGAGTGACAGAATGAGTGTCCTGATTTAACAGTCCTTATTACAGGCAGAGAAACAATTTTGAAAAGCAGGTTAGCTACTCAAAGATGGCAAGGAACAGAATAATGATTGTGCCCTAAAAAGGTTTCCCTGCAAGAGCGCCTCTTTTGTACCCTTTCACTTGCAGCCTTCTCTCCTCAAGGGCTGGGTGGCATATGGACACCAAATTGCACACACCCAACAGCGCACAATAACCACACACTTGAGAAAAGTGCTTAAGTCCAAGTGACTTCGAATGCTTGATTGGTTCTAGACACATTCTCTATCTTATTGGAGGTGGCATTTCAGAAAAAAAGGTAAATAAACACTGGTTATTCTATTTTTGGTCCTATTTATAACAGGTTACATCCAAGCTCTGCCTCCACTTGAGTGACTCATCTCACTCCTCTGGGTCTCAACTTCTTCCATGAAAAAAAAATGGCAATAAAGTAACCCTGCCCTCAAGAGACTATCATTGAGTCAAAGGGGAATCAGATATGTGCGGAGATGATGACAACGACCTCAACTTGGACTCCCCCTCTCCAAGGTGATCCCTGGAGCTAATGACAGTCTGCTTGTATAACTGCTAGAGGGGAGAAATGGTAAGAAGATGCCCAGCAAGGGATCGAGCATGTGTGAATCCTGTGGTCAACCCTGGGCTGCCATGAATCCGAGGACTCTTGAAAGTTAAGATAAACTCCAGCTGGGTAGACTACATTCTGGTGTCTCATTACACAGAGGGTGATGACAGGGAATCATGAGGCAACATGGAATTCTTTTTTAAAGCCTTATTTTTATTTTATTTTATTTCAAAGTGTGTGCGCGCGCGCGTGTGTGTGTGTGTGTGTATGCCCACAGAGGTCAGAAGAGGGTGTCAGATCCCCTGGAGCTGGGGCAATCCTAACCACTGAGCCATCTGAAGAAAATCTAATCTTTTAAACAGCTAGAAGAGAGAATTATGAATGTTCTCATCACAAGGAAGTAAGACATGTTTGAGATGATGGACAAGCTGTTTCCGGAGCTGACCCACACACAGTATAAAAAGGTATTGGGGAAACACACTGTATCCTAAAAGNATATACAATTATCTGCCAGTTTTTAAACTTCATGTCCNTAGTTCTATTCCTGATGATATGAAAAACACCAGGACCAAAAACAACCTGGGGAAGAAAAGGTTTATTTTGGCTTAAACTTCCAGGTCATAGTCCACCAGGGAGTGAAGCCAGGACAGGAGCTCAAGGAATGAACTGAAGCCCAAACCATGGAATAATGCTGCCTACTGGCTCACTCACAAGCTCATGCTCAGCTAGCTACACTTCTTACAAGGCCCAGACCCACCTTTCCAGGAATGCCCATTGCCCAGTAGGCTGGATCCTCCTGAATCAATCAAGGCTATGCCTTGCAGACATACCCACAGGCCCATTCGATTGGAACAATTCTTCAATTAAGGCTGCATCTGTCCAGGTGTGTCGCATTGGCAACAAAACTAACCAGGACAGTTACTAAAACAAGTATTTACTGTTCATTACAGAGGCAAGGTACCTTTTTAAAAATTATTCATCTGCAAAGTTGGATGTCAGTGACTAATAGCGAGGAAGTTCACTGAATGAGTGTGGACAGTCCGAGCCCAGCCTTGTCCTCATTTCTCTCTGTACTGTCTGTCTACAGAACTTTTTTATCTTATTATTCTCATGTCAGAACACAGATCGTGGTGAGCACGTGGAGAGATAAGGCGAGGTAGGGCAAAGTTGGCCTTTCTGTGTACAGCACGTCCCTCCCAGGACTTCTGGGCGGTGCATGTTGGGGAAGCCTTGTTCCTGTGGACTGGCTGGAACCAGAGCCCCCAAAGCCCCTGATTCTTCAGGTGTCCTTGGGTCCAAGTGGAGGAAGGAAAGCACCCAGCCACCCAGAAATGGCCAGGCCTGGTGTCACTATAAGCTCCAGTGCCAGGGCAAGGACCTGTGAGTGTGTTCACCTCCAATTTCCACTTGGGAAACAACGGCTGCATTAATAGGAGATGACTGAGGCCTTTGCCTTCCACATCAGGCCACCTTATCAGCCAGAACTCTGGTACCACTGAAAATCAGCTCAGTTTAGCTCTTTGAGGGATTCTGGCACAGGAGAAAAATGCTAAGATCCTCTCAGGGAGGGAGGAGCTGAGACTGAGTACCTCAGATCAAACGTCTTTAGGAAAAATAAAAAGAAAGATAACACAAAATAATGAAGGAAGGTCACATTTGTCATACATAAACAGTTCCACACAACCCATAAAATTCGGAACCCATGGGAACACACAGAGGCTATTTGATTTGGATTGCAATCTCAGGCACACAAGGTTATCACCGTACTTTGTTCTTATAAATGACAAAAGCCTTTGAAAGCAAACTGCGAACCTAAGCAACTGCCAAGACATTCCGAATGTTTTCCTTTCTACCATCAACTCTTTCCCTTTCCCTTATTGTGTTAGCTTTCAAGAGAACACTGAGCTGTGTTATGCTTTTAATTGTGTGTGCGTACAGTGTGCATAGTCTGAAAAAAAAAAAACAAGAGCCTCATTCAAGAAGAAAACATTTTGAGGCTGGCATGTCCCCAGCTGCGTGTGCAAGAGTTTGATGAACGAGTCACAGCAGCAATAAAAAAATACTACTACTTTTGACATTTCAATTATGCATATTATTATCTCCCTTTTACAGATGAAAAAGATTGACTCAGGTATATGGGACTTGCCAAGGTTGTTTGGTCACAGCAACTGGGTCAAGGGGCCAAAGTTTTCTGTTAGGGGCCACAAGCTNTCTCCATTAAGCCATACAAAAGTGTTACTGACCCATGTGACCATATAGGCTGTGATTTAAAGTAAGGTCATAAGTCAGTGCTAACACACTCAAGGCCCAGAGGAATGTTTTTATAGGCATCTAATTGAAGCACATATACTAGAGATGTTAGAAAACACAAACATTAGGGCCACCGAGATAGTTCAGTGGTAGAGGCACTTGTCACCAAGCTCGACAATCTGAATTTGAGCCTAGAAACATACAAGGTAGGTACAAAGAGAAATGACGATCGTAAGTTGTCCTCTGACCTCCACATTTGAGCCATGGCATGATGGGAGAGGAGATAGACCCTCTTATGGTCTTAGAACTATTCTAGTTCTTAGCTTTTAGTGGTGGTTTATCTGTATGTTCTTAGTCACAAGTTTAAACATTAGATCTCTCTAATGTGTGTGTACATTGTGTGTGTACATGTATGTACAGGTATGTTATATGCATATATACAGAGAGAATAAACAAATTTAATNAAAATATAAAAAGAAGACCCAGAGGGAGCCTTCAGCCAGTACATCCTAGTGATACTACCTTAAGAGGACCAAACAAGGATGAAGACTGCCACTAAATGATGATATGACCCATGATACACAGAAAGCAGAGACCAAAAGAGACTGTCTATATCAAGTATAGGTCACCTGGATGGCTACCTAACAGCTACCTTGTGAAGACATATTTTAGAAATGAGGAACACAAAAAGAATGATTCTTTCTAAAAGTACATGCATGACATCATCTTTAGTAGTGCCCTTCCTGTCTAGGTTTCAGGCAGCAAGTGGCTATAGCATCCAGTCTGAAGCTGGCAAGCAGCAAGCTTCTTATAGGGGAAGTGTTAATGTCCCAAGCATGGAGCACAGAAGAGGAAACCCACTAGAGCAGTGGTTCTCAACCTGGGGATCGAGACCTCTTCAAGGGGTCACATATCAGCTATCCTGCATCTCAGATATTTACATTATGATTCATAACAGTAGCAAAAATATAGTTATGAAGTAGCAACAGAAATAATTTTATGTTTTGGGGTCACCACAACATGAACTATTTTAAAGGGCTGCAGCATTAGGAAGGTTGGGAACCACTGCTCTNGAGAGCTGAAATAGTGGTAGATGATTGCTGCTGAGTAACTCCACACACAGTCAGCTCTTCGCACCCTTCAGTTCCACATCCACTGATGTCATCAACCATAGATTGAAGATATTTGGAAAAATATTGTCTATGTGGAACATGGACTCACTTTTTGTGTGATGTTATGGCCTGAGAGTATAGTATAATATTGATCTGCATAGTAATGACATGATTTTGGGGACTGTAAGCAATGCACAAATGATTTAAAGCACACAGGTAGGTGTGTGTGGGTTACACGCAACCATTGCATCAGTTTGTATAAGGAACTTGAGCATGCTCAGATTTTTCACATGAATCCTGGAATCTCCCAGCCTCAAGGGTACCAGGGATCACTGAATGTCAATCAGTACATATCCAAATCAATGTGGTGCAAACCAAACATGTCACCTTGATGCCTAGAACGCCATCATTTTTGTAGAACATGAAAACTGCCTGGGGCTTGTAGAGTACAGAATGGCAGAAAATCCAATAATGCTAAGGCCAGGATAATATGTAAACACACTAGTTGAGAGCTTGGGACAGATTTCTAAAGAAATCAGTGGTTAAAGATGAATACCAAAGTGGCCCAAAGTGGGAAGGCAGACAAAGTACTGTTTGCCCATAGAAAAATCAATGTGAGGTTTTGTCATTCTCCCTGAGGGGACACATCTACTGCCTGGCAGGAGCCAGTTAGTTCTCTTATCCCCAACATTGAAATCTATGGTTGTTAAATGTAGTGGCACACACCTGTCACTTGACATTCAAGGATAACCTGGGGTACACAATGAGTTTGAGGCCAGCATAAGCTACATAAAGGGAGACTCNGTAGTGATGGAGAAGAGGCTATTTNTATCAAGGTCACCTTGAACTCTAAATTCCAGTATCTAGACACTCTCCAAAGGGGAGACTGAGAGCAATTGTTTTATGCCCACTAGTGAACCTGGTGCACAGGGAAGATGTGCATTTCAGGAGAGAAAGTACAGCAGTGAACATCTGTGACATCCAGACCAGGTAGCTTAAGGCCACTTCACTGCTCTCTACTTGAAAGGCTGAGATTTGACAAAGGTGGAATATGGAAAGCCCCAGAAGTAAAAGTACTTGGAAGTAAGAATCTCCCTTGTCTTGAAGAAAGTTCAGTTTGTCCTGAGCCACCCATCTAGAGGCTGTTAGCAAAGCAAGACCCACATTTGCATGGGATGACATGCTCGGTCCCTGGCACGAAGGCTCTGAAGCCTGCTACATAGCACCCACGCTTATTTGCACTGAGTTTCTCCCACTGNCTGCTGCTGTGAAGGGAGAAGACAGAGAGGCTCCAGAAGCAACAGCTTCCTTGACATCGATCTGCAGTCATAGGAGCTGAGTCCAGCACTCCAGCCTTGTTCTCAGCCCCGCCACAAACATACTCCCTAACTTGGGTTCAACAGTGTTCCTCTTATTTTCATTAGATCTTGGTCTCTAGGGAAACTGGCATCTTTTTGCAGGGGCTGATGAATGGCAGGCTGTGTCTTTCCAAGACTGTGGTGGTTTGAATGAGAATGGCCCCCACAAGCTCATGTGTTTGAATACTTGGTCCCCCATTGGTGGAACTGTTTGGGAAGAATTAGGGGGGATGTCACCTTGTTGGAGGAGGTGTTGTCATTGGGGGAGGGCTTTGAGGATTCAAAAGACTCCACTCCCAGTGTGTTCTCTCTGCCTCTTGCTTGTGAATCAAGATGGGAGCTCTTAGCTATTCCAGCCACCANCACCATACTTTGGCTCTGCCATCATGGACTCTAGCCCTCTGAAATCATAAGCTCAAATTAAATACTTTCGAAGTCTCCTTGCTCACGGTATCTTATCACAGCAATTAAAAAGTGACAAGACAGAAAGAGAACACAAAAGCGTTGACATGGCAGATGTGATGACTGGTTTGGTCAGGACTGCAGTTGGCTTGGCCTCCTCTGTTCTCACCTCTTCAGCCCCAAGTGAGCTTATCCTGTCGCAGATGCTGCTCTGACCTGTTCACCTGAGCATGGCTATGATGACACCCATTTCCAAATGTACCTCAACCTTGCAAAACAATGGGAAATGAAAACCACCATGTTCCAAAGCCGAAAGCATGCATAATGGCCTGGATCTTCAGTGTGCTCCAGGGGCCTAGACCCCGGAAGCTTGGTCACCACTTGTGGCACTATGGGGAAGTGGGCCTGGAGGAANGAAATTAGTTTGCTGAGGGTGTGCCTGGTCTGTCTACTTTTACTTCCTGGCCACAATGAGGTGAACAGAGCACTTCTCTCATGATCTGCCTTGTTGTGAAGCAGAAAGCAATGGAGCCATGTGACCAAGGACAGTAACCTCTGAAAAACGTAAGCCCAAAATAAGCCCCTCCTCCTTTTCACTAGTTTCTCTCAGGTATTTTATCGCAGTGTCAGACAACTGACTAGCACAACACTGGATGAAGGTTTCCACGTGACACTAGTTCTAAGTTCAATTGATGTGGAAGACTTGCAGAACCACCCAGAAGCACTTCAGCCCTGCTCAGAGAATCAGTGATGGGGCTTTAAGTAAAATTAACCAGGCAGAATTAAGGAAGGAAAAATCATTCACATTTGCATGCCAAAAAAATGTAGATATTAATAAAACTGATGGGAAATGGAGATGCTCTTACTTCTTGGTCATCTCCAAGCTTCCTCTGTCATCTGTCACTACTGCAGATGGCTCACTGACTATTTGCTTCTTATCAGCATATTTGGAATCCACACAATAAAGACCAAAAAGTTATGTCAGGTGCCTGCTACTGAGAGTTCCCAATAGGAAGCCATCTCTGTTTGTGTGGCCAGGCCCTTCTGGAGAGTTTCTCCATGTGTCTTTTCCCTTTCTCTTCCCTATAAGAGGACAGTGTATGGCTACTGCTAGAACAAGAGTAACATTCTGTCGACCACNTTTTCCTGAAGGGCAATCAATATTTCTGGAGTTTCATCCATCCCATTTTCTTCCCTGTCTTCTCTGGCAGAAGTGAAAAAGTCAAAGAATCCATCAACCTTCTTTTTAGCTGTGTCTCATGAGGGCTACAAAATATCTGCAAGTGACGACTGAACCTTCAGAAAACTCAAAGCAGAGTGCATTGGTTGTTCACCCGCNGGTCTCCCCAGCAATAAAGCCTCTCAGAAGTGCATGGGTGTGGTGCTGGGCCTAGTGGCCCATGTCTTTGGTCCCAGCACTCTGGAGGCAGAGGCAGGTGAATCTCTATGAGTTCGGGGCCAACCAGAGCTACATACTGAGACCAGGACCTGAAAGTCTCTCTCCTTGGAGTTTTCTTGGAAACAGATCACTAGAGATCTTCTAACACCATTTTCTAAGACTCTTCAAGATTACTACAAGGTTAATCACATCTATTTAATTTTCACAGACAGCCTCAGTTTCTAAGATTTCCTTTTGCACCTTTACACACAAAGGAAGCACTTCCCAAAGACTGCATTCCACACTTCCCATCTTCTAGTTTACCTTAGTGAATTCAACCAGTCACAGGGGAAAATAAGTTCCACTCATGTGAAAAGGCACAGAAGAGATTTGAAAGTTGGGTAATACACAGTGCAGTGAAGACACAATGACAAGCCAGCCAAGCCCCATGGACGGGCAACATGGGTACCATTATTTAGTCATCAATTAGACAGTGTCTACCAATATTCCAAACAGATATACTTTTTCCTTAGGAATCCTTCCCTAGAAATTCCTGACCCACAAAAACATGAAATACAGATGAAATGATNTATATTAAGGAGGTAAACAAAAATGTAAAGTGGGAGGAATATAGTCAATGTTGGTCAGTAGACATGGGCTGAATAAACCAGGTTTTGGCCACAATGAGTGATACTATATGGTCCTTAAAGTGGATATAAGTGATGATTTTTACAAAACAAAACCCTTTGTGCCACACAGTTGCTTTTTACAATAGGCAATAATATGTATAGAAGGAGCTTTGTTCTAAAATATGTGCCTACGTGTGTAAATGCACCAGAATGAGCAGCNGAGCGTGCCCTGTGGTTTAATAGCTCCCCTTTGTAAAGGGAGGAGGATTACAGGCTACAACTGTGACTNAAGCTACAACAACCTAACTGGGCCTTACTACANACAGTAGTAAGGGTTTTAAGAGCTTTGAAATGTTTCAGAGTGGACTCTCTGGGAAATTCCTCTATGGAGACTTCCGTCTCATCTCTGCATTCTTCCAGTCCCGCCCACCCAGTGGCCTTGGCTGCTTAGCTAACAGATAGTACACCCATCCTCCACAGGATTGTGTGGGAGAAGGGTGTCTTATTCCCTTACCTCTTCTTAAGAGCTAGGAAAACTTTGCCAGAAGCCTCCGAGTAGCCTCACCTCACTTTTAGTGGTCATCACAGGGCCCAGTGCTCCTTTGGAGCCCGTTACTGTAAAGGGCTACANGCCCTCCAGGGCTGCTCATCAGTATTCACCTCCTGGCTCAGGTGGGGGAGAGTAGACTGCTTTAAAAATCCAGGTTTCTTTTCTTTTTCTTTTTTCTCTGAAAAGCCAGGTTTCTTTCAAAAATGGGAAATGATGGCTAAGCAGGCCACCGGGGGTGAAGGGAGCTTTTGCTTCTTATTGAAATATATCCTGTTGTTTGACATTCTTTTCTATAAGATTTTCTGTATGTGTAACAGTCACTGTCAACTTGACTTGATTTAGACATACAGCTCTGAGTGTATCTATGAAGGTGTTTCCTGGGAAGACCCACCCAGAACATGGGCAACATCATTCCATGAACTGGAGACCTGGGGCTGAATAAACAGCATGCAATGTGACCAGCTGCTTCATCCTCCTGCTGCCTTGACCTCCCTACCACGATGGACTGTACCCCAAGCTGTGAACCCAAATGGCTCCTTGCTTCCTTATGCTGGCTTTGTCAGGAATTATGTGACAGTGATGAGGAAAAGGACTAATGCACTGTGTGTGAGTTTTAAGTCTACTATAAACGTTTTGAACTCTAGGAAGGAGACTGGAAGGGAAAACAATCCAAGNAAATATGTATTCTCATTTACCTCATTATTTTCTGTCTTTTCCAACATCTACGTGATGTGTTTTTATAAATAGAAAAATAATGTTTAAAATGAAAGCCATTTTAAAATATTTTNCTCACTATTATGTGACAAACTTCCTGGGGAGATGTAACAGACACATCTAATCTCCCTAGATAGGGAGCTCATGACAGACCAGAATAAAGATACCATCAAAGTCCAACTTGGTGAGCCAATGAGCTTCATTGGGGTTACATACAGGAATACGGGTGAGGAGTTACTTACAGGAGCAGAAAGGACAATAAAAGCAATCCCATTTGCTAGGCCTTATGTACATCCCTTACTGGTAATCCCAGAGACCTGGCA
The DNA here is from genome assembly GCA_001675575.1 of Neotoma lepida. Taxonomy (NCBI): domain Eukaryota; kingdom Metazoa; phylum Chordata; class Mammalia; order Rodentia; family Cricetidae; genus Neotoma; species Neotoma lepida. The sequence goes on from LZPO01066511.1 coordinate 39,155, forward strand.
AGATGATTATCATTTCCACTACTTTTCTGACAAGAATATTTAGGCTTATGAAAGTTACAAAGTTGCCACTAGGCACCCCCAGGTGAGAGGGAAGCTACCCCAAGTCCCTCTGACTTCAATAAGACTGTGTCTTATTCCTTGCCAAGTCACAACATGCTCCTCCATTCACACAACAGCACAAGGTCCCAGAAAACCCCTGTCAAGGCTCCTCCTAGTCCACCACCCTGCAGAAAGGCATGGCGGGACCTCATTCTCAGTTTAAAAGAATCAATGTCCTTCTCTCATTTCTCAGCTCCTAGGATGCAGGTATGACCCATCTTCCATGTGTTGTATCAGCTGGCCCATTATTTAGTGCACGCTCAGTAAGCATGTGTTGATGGGGTCAAGTGTATCCCAGAGCTAGCTCTAGTGTAGCACTGGCAGCTGCTGAGATACACTGACGCTCCTGAACTAGAACCTTCATTTAACAAACCTCCCACCCCACCCCTAGTGACTCATTGTGTTCGGATGCCCCATCCCTTCCACCTCTTTATATACACGGTTTATTTCACAGCAGGATAAAAGAGAAACTCTTCTTTCTGCTCTGAATCATCAAATGGAACCAGACATTCTGACCTGCAGACATTCAAGTGTCCTCTAGGGGAAATTTACCTATGAAACGACTCTTTGCCTAACATAGCACGTGACCCCTAATCTAAAAAAACTCAAATGAGAAACAGCACTGCCTTAGCTAAAGATTGCGTGAAAAAATGTCTCCTTTACATGCTTGTGTTTAATAATTGTTTCCCGTTGTACTTACGTACTATTAATCACCACCTGATTTAACACAGGATTACTCATAGTTAAGTACCCCATTAGCATTCAGAAATTTCTAACCTTTGGATAGTGATTACTGACAATTCAGCTTGTTCCCCCACACCTATTTATTGAGCATCTATTATGAACATGGCCTCATAGAGATGAGAGGAAGAAATGAGAGATGAATGTGACTGTCCCCAACCTCCTGTCTTTGCCACAAATAGAATGAGGATGGGGAAATATGCTAATCAAACATCCCCATAAGCCAATAAGGCTTCAAGGACCATTTTCACTACTTAAATGTGAAACTCGATTAGATGCCTGCTATGATGAAGCCAATTAAACTGTTAGCATAACGCAGCCAAGAATACTGAGTCACTAGGCTATTTTCAACCCCTCACAATTTGACCTGTGCTGGGGAAGATGTTGCAGTGTGCAGGGTGTCAGCATTAGAACAGCTAGTGTTTCGATGACAGTGGAAGTTCACAGGTGGCCATTCACAGCAAGGACAAGACACATATGTACTTGTTTTTAAAATTTAGCCCTTTGGCTTCTGAAGGTTTATTTATAAGCAAAATTCTGGGGCAAAAAAAAATCAGGTAAAGATGGAGAAACCATCTTTAATTTAATTTAATTTAGCCTGAAGAAATTCAGTACCATTGACTCTTGCACTTGAGAAGTAGCTGTGTTTATATGTTACCAAGACCTACGAAAGATGGATTTAAGTCGATGACACATCGTCATCTTTTTTTTACTGGTTTCATTCTTTTTATATTTCCATTATTAAACAGCCAGAAATATAAAGCAGGGACCAAACTGTTACAAACAACTAAGTAAGCTTTAAAAAATTACAATTATTTTCTACATAAAGGTCATTTCTTCTGTTACCATCTGAACATTCATCATACCAGGGGTTTTTCCTTTCAACACACTAATAGTGGATGTCTCAGTCCATTCTCTAGACACGTTTAGCTCTTGGGGGGGTGCATAACATTTTATTAATAATGTACTTTCTCTAGAGTATATCCTGTCCTGCTCCCCAAGAAGTCACTCTGGGGAGTAGTGAGAATAAAACCATTTCTACATCTGCACGGTGGGACAAATCAGCAAATAAATAGAGGTATGGATTTCTGGGGGGGGGATGGCAAAAAGCGCATTTACAAATCTTCTAAGCCACGCTCCATGTCTCTCTGAGGCAGAGGATAATTACTGAATGCTTTTATGCTCGACACTTTATTTTTAACTAAATCTGTAAGTAGACTGCTGGGAAATGCCAATACTTCTACTGGTTCACATTTGTCTGTAACGAAAAATTTTGCTTTGTAAAATAGTGGCCCAGATCGCAATAGCTCTTTTTAAAATCTGACTATATTTATTTGGGGGTTATTTAAAAAAATTGGAGGTTATTTCTGGCAACGTTTTCCTTCAGGGGAATTTTAGGAGCAGGAAGGAGATCGAGCCAGTATTTGCTCTTGAGTCTGAAGGATGCCTTCCAGGGCTAGCTCTGTTTTTCATGCGAGCCGTAATTAGTTGGCCAGTTAGCTGGATGGGGACTTCACTGTGGGAGACACAAAAGTGTTGACAGAGCTGAGTCCTGCCAGGAACGGATTCAGGACTAAGTACCTGGAAAGTCCAAATGGGAAATTCCTCCTATTAAAGAAAACCCTATTAAGGATAATAGAGTTCTAGTGATTAAGACAGACTAGCTGTCTCCGCCGACTCAGTTAATAGCTACTCAATACTCACCTGTAAAGAAGCAAGCTAACCACGAACTCGGGGCGGATCCTAACGCAATAGGTAGAGAGGAAACACTAAGCTGGCCCCTCTAGGACCCTTGCAACACCTGTTGAACGCTACAGCTTAGAACTTTATGAACTAAAGACTCTCGGATTTAACCTTAGGAGATTTCAGAGTTCGTGGAAATGCGCGTGTATACTGAAGGTTTCCATCTTGCCTCGTCAACAAAACTGGTTACTAATTATTTATGAATCACAGAGCTGAAAACAAACTTTCTTACCTTAAGCAGTTAAGGAGAGGCGGGCAGAGGGGAGAGGCTGGCTTTGAATTGAGCCTCTTGGTACCTGTCCCTGCCCCCTGGTTCCCACCCTAAGTGGCTTTTTAGAGAGGTCACGATGCACCCCTCCTCTACATGGGGAGGGGGCACACCTCCCAGTAAAGCAACGTTCTAGCACCCAATCCCGGGAGTTCCAGGAGCCTAGCGCTGTCTAAGCACAAAGACCGGCTTTCAATCCGGCCCTAAGCCAATTCAGACCCAGGGACGCAGTGACACCAGGGCCCCGGCCCGGTAGCCACACTCTCCAGGCGTCCCGGGCTCCCTACGCTTAGGGATGCACGCGGTGAATCTCTGGAAGGGCAGTGGGCAATCTTCAAAGCTCTTGTCCGGGACGCAGTACCCTTCTAGTACCCTCCGAGGGCCCCCGAATCCCGAGGTTCGGGGTGCCTAGTCCTCTCCCTTGGCGAGCAGCTCCAGGAGCCCACCGGCTGTCTGGCTGCAGTGGTCGGTGGGACCCGATGCCCGGGGCAACAGGACCGGTAGTGCGCAGGACTCGCCTCCCCGCGCCCCCACCCCCGGGTGCCTGCGCTGCGCAGCCTCGCGCGGTGTCGCGCCCGAGCGTCCCTCCCTGCCCCGCGCGTCCCCAGCGCTGGCAAGCAGGTGACCAGAGCCGTGAGCCACGCGCACGTATTCCCACCCGAGATCACGCGTCCCTAGGCGCAGTGGCCTCTTACCTCCGAGCCGGTCCAGGCGGCCCCACCAGGCCGGGCACCGACTGGGCCGGGGAGACGCGCCTCCCGCCGCCGCTGGGAGCCGGGGCGGCAGGCGGGCTCGGGGACCTTCTCCCGGGCGGCGGCGGGAGGCGCTGCTCTCGCCGCTGCCGCCGGGGTCTCTGAGCTCCGCGACTGCTGCGCGGGTCCCTCGGGTCCCTCGGGAAAGCCCGCCGCTCGCGCCGCAAACTCTTGGGCGCGCAGAGCCGGGGACCGTCGCCGCCGCCTCCCCGCCCCGCCGCCGCCTCCTCCTTCTCCTCCCTCTCCTCCTCCTCCCGCTCCTCTTCCTCCTCCTCTTCCTCCTAAGCCTCGAGGCTCCCGCGGCTGCCCGCTCCCTCCTGGCCCCGACCCAGTCTGAGCTGCTCACTCAGCGCGTGCCGCAGGGACACGGACCCTGCGACCCCCGGCGTCTCTCGGTGGCTCAGACACCCGTGCGTCCCCAAGGCCGCTGCGGGTCCTGCGGGGGCTTCAAGGATGAGCTTGTGGGATGGAGGTGGGGGGTCCAGCCCGTGTGGGTCGGGACTGGGAGCGGTGGAAGGGTGGAGGTTGTGCTTGGTGTCGAACCGGGAAGAGGGGATGATGACATTGTGGAGCTGCCTGCTGGGGTCCCGTTAAAGTTGTCACTACGGGGGTAGTAAAGAATACTGCGCCCCGGGTAAATGGAAACCATCGCAGTGCCTGCTGCTGCTCTGCTGTCACGGGAGGGGGGATGTCCTGTTAGAACACAACTGTCACTTCCTCTTGCCCAACGCCGACCTGGAAGGGCAGGCCAACGCGCTTCTGTGACTCAGGTCAACTGGGACGTCGGTGAGCGGGTGAGGGGACACCAGGTGAGAAGAGGGGGTCCGGGGACGTGAGAGTGAGCGCTGTTTGTGGAAGACAGCACTGGTTGCTAGGGAGGAATGCTCGGTGCTTCCTCCAAGGCTAGCGTAGCTGGTCCGGAAAATGGGTCAAGGATTGGCAAGAACCCCCTAAGTGTCCCCTCACACGCCTAGGCCCGCAGGTTGGGGGCTGCGGCCAGGAGGCGCCCTCGGAGCAGCGAAGGCCCTCTCCCTCCCCGCCCCCACTGCCCTCTCTCCTTTTGCACCAGTTCAGGAAATGTTCCACTGACCTACATATTTTTCCAAACATACGTGACCTTTTTTTTTTCCTGTGGGAGGAGACAGGCAAGAATCCAAGAAAAAGAGAAGCTGGAGAGAGCGGCGCGCGCAAGAACACAGGGAGGCTTTTTACCAAGCTCCTGCAAACCCCAAGCCGAGACAGATGTGCAGACACGGTGTCCGGGAAGCAGGGGCTTGCTGTTGGATACGCTGAGGGGCTCTGAGCGCGAATGGCATGAAAGGNGGAGACTGCTAACCCAGTGAAGGAGTTCAAGGATAGCGTGTTTTACCCAAATCCATAACCACTCTCCACTCGAAGTGGNGATCACTGAAGGCAGGCACCTGGCTAGACCAGCCCGAAGAGAGGAGCCACCTCCCCNANGCCAGGCACACAAAGGTCACTTGCTCCCTGACACCGCTTGTGCTAGCTTCTTGGAGCAGCACCCTGCCTTGGCAGTCCTTCAAGTGTCGGTCTAGGTCCCACATTCCAGCAAGTGGCTCAGGCAAGGAAAGCGCCACCACTGGCTCCCCTTTTCTGTACACTTGTGTGTGTGTGTGTGTGTGTGTGTGTGTGTGTGTG
>LZPO01066511.1:52308-63619 GCA_001675575.1 Neotoma lepida
AACAATAACAACAAAAACTAGACCTCTTTAGGTGTGAAGCCTATGAAGATACTATCACAGGATGAAAATACAGAATGGGAAAGAACATTTGCAGCCAATAGAGACCAATCACCCTGAGCCATAGAGAAAACCNTNTGAGCCCCTGGAAGATGCCTGGAGCCCCGAGGGCATTGGATCTTACATTCACTCTGGGGTTTCCCATATGTACTTACAATAAAACTTAGAAGATATGTTAAGTGTTATAAGAGACTAATAAAAACTAATAATAAAATGACAATTATTAAAAGATGTTTATAAGACAAAGTTATCTTAAATTTATGAGTTATTTATTTNTGGGAATTTTTATTTAGTNTTCAGACCAGTTGACCAATGGGAACTAAAAGNNTGGAAATCAAAGCTGTGGATGGATAAAGGGGTTTGTTGTATCTGGGACAGAAAAGAACTCCTACAGGTAAGTAATAAAAGNACAAATAATCCACTTAAAATGAAAAAAGGGCCTGAATGGACTTCTCCTCAAAGGAGATGTACACTGGACCTGTAAACACATAATAAGGTGTTCAACATCATGAGTCATTAAGGATATGCAAATTAAAGCCACANTGAGATTCCATTTCATATTCATTAGGTTGGCTATTNTATTAGTTTTCTGTAGCTGTGACAAACACTTGAGAGGAACAGTTTAAAGGGAAGAAATGCTTATTCTGGCTCATAGTTTCAAGACTTCAGCTCAGGGTTGCTTAGGTCCATTGCTTTAGGCTTGAGGTAAGACTGAATATCATNGTGGTAGGAGCTTCCTGTGGTAGCTATTCACCTCAGAACTCCCAGGAAGGAGAGAGGGAGGGAGGGGGAGAGAGGAAGAGAGAGAGGAGAGAGAGGAGAGAGACAGAGAGACAGAGACAGAAGGAGAGAGAGAGAGAGGAGGTATGTGTCCATAGTATGTCCCAAGTGATCCACACCTACTTCCTCCAATTAATTCCCATTTTCTTTACCACTACATCCTAATAATGTCCTTATATTAGGAGTCCACCAAAGGACTAACCATTGATGACATCATAGCCCTCATGATCCATTCACTCCCTCAGTGACTGGATCCACCAGCTGGGGGCCAAGTCTTCAATANATGAGCCTCTTGGAGAACACGCCACACACAAACCACAGCAGCTATAATTTAGAAAAGAAACAAAGTGAAAATNACATGTGCTGCCTAGAAAGAGTAGAAATCAGGACTTTCATACACCGCTGGTGGGAGTGGAAAATGGTGCAGGCACTTTGGAAAACAGCATGAGCAGTTCTCCCAAAAGACACACAAAGAGTTGCNACAGAATTTGGCCATTCGATGTGTAANCATATACCNGGNAGAAATGAATTAACTTGTGCACAAATGTTCATAACAGCATTATTTATCAGAATTCCAAATGGGAAACAACTTATGTACCACCTGAATGGATAAACAAAATGTGTTATTACTTACATGATGGAATATTATTTGGCCATAATAGGAATGAAGTCCTGACCCAAACCCATCAATAAAACAATTGTTCTGGGTGAAAGAAGGCAGTTCAAAGAACCAAGAATTCTATTTATGTGAATGTCCAGAACAGATAAAGCTAGGAACAGAGTAGAATTCCTCTNGGAATGTGATGGTTTGGAATTTGATGGATAAAGGATATGAGGATGATGAAATATTCTGAAATTGATGGCAGTCAGGTTGTACAACTCTGTAGACGCATGAAAAATCAATCACTGTACACTTTAAATGGGTAATTTGATGGTAAGTGAATTGTCTGAATGTTATATCAAAAAAGAGAAAAAAATAGAGCAGCGTATCTGTCCAATTCTTTCTAGCTAAAGGTTCATCATTGTGTATATCAGGCCTGTACACCAAGGCCTGACCTTGGACTCCATTCCCTAAGGACAGCCCTCTATTTGGTCACAGCTCCTCACCACCACATCAGTGAGTNGGCTTTTGGGTACCTCTCCTCAGCCCATTGCTCTGGTCCTCCTCTCCTGGGAGCATCCAGCCCCATGATTCTGTTTTGAAACCTCTGTCGAGTCCACACCTCTGTCCTCGACAGCTTCTCTTAGCTCTATGCCCATTTCTCCCCATTTCCTACAACCTGCTACTTCCATTTGGACATCTCTACCTAAGCATTTCCACCATGATTTATCTTTTCCTCCTTTCTGCCCATCTCATTCTCCCAACTTCCACAGTCCTATTATGATGCTTTTTTTGTCCTAATGATACCTTTGACAGACACAGTGTCTTTAATGTTATCTCTAATCCCAGCCCCACCATCTCCTAACACTAAGTTCCACAATTGTGTCCTGGGAGGTTCTTACTCACTAGGTTCTCCCTTCCCCTTCCCATTGCCTTTCTCTTTTGCAGCTCAGTCTTATTTAGAATACCCCGTAGCCTTCTTTTGGTCATAACAACGTGTTATGAATTATGAAATATGAATTGTGAAAGAAGAAAAGAAGAGGCAGAACTGGAGTTTAGGGAGGGCTTCCAAGTTTCCTCGTAGAGGTCCACATAAAGGTTATGCAGAAGCTGAAAGCCAAAGGCCTGGAGAGAAGCCCAATGACAACTGAGGCATATGGTCTTGGGAAAACTGATGCCCANACCCAAGGCAGAGGGTTTTAAGANCTCCACAACAGGCCTGGCATCGTACAANGCAAGTAGGCTCATCCAGACTGGAGGTGACATAGCAACATAGTTTTTGTACCAGTTGGTAAATAGCCATCATTCTGAGCCCCCTGGTTGTCCCCCACCATCCTAGTACCCCTGAACAGCCCCTCTGGAATATCCACCCACAACCATGAGAACCCCAGAGTCCTGTGAGTGACATTCTGACTCAGGGCTCTGACTCTGCAACCATATAAATTTCTGTGCTTCTCAAGGGTCAGTTAACCAAGTTTTCACTTCCTAGATTCTCGGGGTCTATCTTAACTTGACCTTGTCCTGACTGGGTGTCTATTTCCACTGCTTCCTACAGTGAACTCTATACATGTACACTCTCAATTCCACATTTTAGTATGTGCTTTTTCCTCCCTTCCAATATGATGAATTTTCCTGTATCTCAAGATCATGCATTCTAAGACGTTGTCCTTGAGTTCTTCTGCCATAAGTGGATTCTCCTTGTTACTTTCCTATAGGTACATGTGTATAACTATCTCTATTTCTTATGACCAAGGGCCTAGAGCTTAACATTTTGGGTAAGGTTGTATTATTATTATTAGTTGTAGTAGCTGTATTATTATTATTAGTTGTAGTATGTGTGTGTTTATGTGTATGTGTACTACATGAGTACAGTACCTAAAGAGGCCACAAGACGGCATCAGATCCCCTAGAGCTGGAGTTATAAGAGGCTGTGAACTATACCACATGTGTGCTGGGAACCAAGCTAGGATCTTCTGAAAGAGTGTTAAACGCACTTAGTGCTGAGTCACTTCTCCAGCTCCTTAGTTAAGGCTCTCTTTTGATGTAGAAACAAAGTGTGCTCCCAGGACATGGCCTTAAGTAGCCTCTAGCTACTTCGTCTATTGATCTAGTTAATTGTACAACCTCAGAACTGTTGTCCTGTCTAATCAATCCATAGGTCAAGGGCTGCCTCTTGCCTTACAGAGCCTATTGTCTGCCTGCCATAGAAAACTTCCTGTGTCCTGACTTGGGCAGAGGGAGAGTGGTATCTACCACACGGAGTTGATGGCCTGAGCCTATTATACCCGAACGTGTCACTGGAGTGAGAACACATGAACTGTCAGATGGGAAGCCTGTCTAATGCTCACAGCACACTTCCGAGGTTAATATTTTCCTGTTTGGCTGCTGAGGAAATGCAGGGCCAAACAGATCAGCAGGCATGTGTCCCCGGTGTCATCCCCACACTGGGAGTGGACCCAGGATGGATGATGCACTACAGGTGACTTTCAGTGTTCATAGCCTTTTCCAGTTCCTGTTTGGTTTCTTTGGAGATACATTTCCACGCCCTGTTCCCACGGACCCTCTTCCTTTCTCTTTCCTTAGCCNCTGGATTTGGAGGCCTTGGCTGACTCAGCCCATCTGCTCCTCTTAGTCTACAACGCTACCTCAGCCCGTCCNTNCCTCTTGATGGTTTTGTTGATGTGCCAGCCCAGCCCTTGNGTGATTGCTTCAGACTTGGTCCTGCTGGGATTTTGACAGAGGCAAACTTTGACATTTTANAAATTCTGTGNACGGCAAATAAATGAATTGAGAAATTCCTGAAGCAGTGCTCAGACCCCGATTTTATTATTGAGCAGAAGACAGGCAAGATGGAGTGGGGATGGGGTAAAGCAGGTCAAGGGGTCATCCAGGGACTGCCATGTGGTATCTAAAGGCTGGTGCTAATGCTAGATACCTGATGTCCACAGTGACATTGCTTGCTTCAGCCCTCCATCATATCTCTTGCTGACCCTCGTCTCCAGGCTTGCCTGTCCTACAGCCTCACTTTTCTACCAGAGGAGAATGTATGGTAAAAAGTTATCTGTGGTCAAGGAATCCTGTTAACCTCTCGACAGACTACGGTATTACCTTAAGTAACCTAATATGGTAATCAGGGCTCCAGCATTCAGCTGTGGGAATTAGACACGTGACGGCTGATCCAGTAAAAGAACACTTGAACTTAGGAAGGAAGTTCCTTGAAGATGGTGGGAAGGGTAGGTAACTTTGCAGGATTATCCAGGAGAGGGTGGTCCATTTTATCTGAGGCAGATGTAGCTGAAGGCCTTCTCTGTTTGGAAACACTCTCCCCCCAGTGGTATTTTCAGGCCTTTGTTACTCAGAATTCCCAAACCACTTTCCTTCATAGCTGTATGCGCAGCCCTGCAGGGACAGTTTGCCTACGTGATTTGAGGAGAAATGGCACATGAACAGTTCAGGAGCATTTCATCACTAGATCTGGGGTAGCTGAGAGGGTGGGTGGGAGCTATCTGCAGCGTGCTGACTGTAGAGAGAAAAAGAGGGCAGGGCAGTCTTTTAAAATGAACTTTGAGCTGGGGTAATAGCTCAGTGGGTGAGAGTGCTTGCTGGACAAGCATGAAGACCTATGTTCAAATCCCAGCATTCATGTAAAAAGCTGGGCCTGGCTGGGTCTGTGCCTGTAACCCTAGTGCTGTGCAGGCAGAGAAAGCAGGATCACCGGGGCTTTCTGGCTGCCAGCCTAGGCCCAAGTTTCCGAAGAGATGCTATTTCAGTCAGTAAGGAGGAAAGTGACGGAGATAAAAGGCCACGCTCCTTTTACCTCTATGTACTTGCTAGGGGTACACTCACCAGCACACACATGTGAACATTTAATACACACACACACACACACACACACACACATACACATTCACATCACTTTGACTTAAAGCCTGGCTCACACACTCATGACTGCCCATGCCTCCTACTCACCAACAGTCTATTCCAGAAGGTTTAAATAGCCCCTGGGAAATAGTAGTTATCTATCTTCAATGGCAGGGCCTGACTCCCACCACGCTTCTGAAAAAAGAAGTCGTGTTTCTCTCTGAGCACAGGACCCGCATGAATGACCTGCAAGGCGTGGGAGTAGAGCCCGGGCTCTCAGGCCTGATTTACATCTTGGTCTGCAATTAGCCCTTCTAGCTTTCTGAGAACATGAATGTCTCCCTCCTTCATTAATGGGAGGAGAGCTGTTCTCACCCNTATGGGAGGAAAATTGCCCAGAAATGTGTGTAATGGATTTTTTTTTTGAAACTTAAAAACATTGCAGTGATTTTCTGCTTCCAAACAGACATGTTGATAACTTTTCCATATGGTAGTTTTCTGTGATGATTGCTAGTGGCTTGGCAATTTTTAATATTAAATTCCTAGCCGTAAGCAGAATTGCATCCAGTTTTAAATGCATAAGACCAGTTCAGTTTTCAGAGACATCATTATTTATTCATATTGTAAAAGTAGTTGTGGCCACGACTGTGGTTGGAATGTTTGTGTCTCCCCTGAAATGCTTTAAAAAATTTTTTTTATTAAGATGTAATCGTCAAAGCTGGGTGTGGTGGTGTGTGTGTGGGGAGACAGAGGCAGGAGGATGGTGTGTTTAAGTCCAGCCTGAGCTACATGTGACACTGTCTCCCCAAACTAAAACCCAAAGTAAAAAAATATGTAATAACTCTATCTATGACTACTGTGTAGTGTGAGATTTGAACTTACATTGAAGTCCTTACTCACAGGCCAGGCCTTTTGGTGGTGATTTGGCCTGAGGAATGGAGCTTATGTGAGGGGCTCAGTGCAGGTAAGTCTCAAGGACAGAAGCCATGTCCTTCCCACCACAGGAAGCCACAGGGAGAAGCTGTGTGTGAACTTGGAAGTGAGCCCCCACTGGAAGCCTTGCCATTACNCTCGTCCTGGACTTCTAGCCTCCAGCACCANGAGAGTAATTTTCTGTTGCTTATAAACCAGCTGGCCTGTGGTCTTTTGTTATGGCAGCTGGAAAAAGACCGAGAAGCCCCCAGCGCTGATGCTGTCTTCCGCCCATGCAGCTTCAGGCTCATGGGAAACCTGGGGTGTGTACTCACAGGCGCCCCAACAGGCATCCTGTGCATGGTTCAGGGCCTCAGGCTTTGCATTTCCCCAAGTTGCCTTTTCCAAATCCAATAACATTCTGTGCGTCAGCGTTGCCAGGGCAGATGCAGCCAGGCCCAGGATAGAAACCTTTCTTCCACGCAGAAATGACTCTCAGGCAAGCAGGCCTGCTTCTCTCTCCGACAACAGGCTGTCTCACACAACTGAACACTTCAAAATGCCTTTTCCTAAAAATACCAAAAACACTTGCAAAACCCACTTCGTATCACTTATCTTTGCCCCGGTGGGTGGTATTTGCAGTAGCAGAAATTACATTTATGCACGAAGCAGAAATGGAGACGACGATCCTAAGAACGGCATGAGATCTGGAGACTGCCCAAATGTGCGAGATGTCTGACATGGGAGGCGCATCGCAGCCAGAGAGTTCCAGGACGTCCCTGCTGAACCCGTGAATTCTCATCGGTGAATTTATCAAGGTCAAACCTGCCTTCTCCCAATGCCTTCTGTGAAATTTAAATGAAAAACAGCCTTTTGGGTGCTCTGTTTCTGCATACCTTCTACCTCGCTGACTTTTCTTCCCTGTTTGCCTCTACNTGAATTAAATCTNTCCGATTTGGGGACGCTATGTGANTTAATAATGTTTACCATTGCTGTGGCCAAACGTCTGATGGAAGCAGTTGAACTTCTTAGTTTGTTCGTTTTAGAGGACTCAGTCCTTCGTGTGTGTAGCGGGGTAGTGGAGCAGCCCTGTTCATAGCAGAAAGAAAGCCGAGTGTCGGGGCTCAGCTGGCTTTCTCTTCTCCCTTTTCNTTCTGTTTGGCCTTCCAGCTTGTCCAGAATGGCGCCGCCCACACTCAGAATGAGTCTTTCTCCTGTTGGATATACCTTCACAGACACANTCAGAGCTGTGCCTCACCAAGGTCCTAGGTGATTGTGAAGCCAAGGAAGCTAATGATGAAGATTAGCCGTCAGGAGAGCNGAGGCCAAGTGATGCTCCTTGCAGGGTGGGTTCACTTTNCGTTGGGTGTTAGATGTGCCGTAATACGCTAACCTGCAGATGCTCTCTCTCTCATGCTTGTAGAAAGTCACTTCACAGAAACCCTCCTAGAATGGTTCTCTGGGGAAGGGCTTTTGTGGGCTACCAAGGAGTGTCTTGTCAAGGCTAGGCAGAGTTGTTGTTCCTGAGTGCCTCTGGCTGGGTTTTCAGAATCCACCATCACTGCTGAAGCACATTTATGAGGGATGGGCTGTACCTTCAGGATTACTGGGAATGGTGANAAAAAAAAAGGCCTTGCCATAAGCTCATGGGAGTAATGTCCAAAGTCATACTGTGGTCACTCTGCTAAGGAAGCTGCTGCCGTGCTCCTGGTGTGGGACTGTTGCCTTTGACAACACAGACGGTGCATTGCCTGGGGATGTGCCCTCTCTCCGTGTCATTCAGCTCAGAATACTGGTCACTNGTGATCGCATCTGATATGTCTTCTCCAGTCTACCCTGAGCTCTAGAGGCCAAGAACCTGCAAAGTGTAAGCTTGGCCTTCCCAGCTCATTCCATTCAAGAGGGCACTTTAGAACTAGATGGAAACGGAGGTCAAAGGGGTCAACCTGCAGCAGTTGCCACCTATGAAACAGACTCAGGACAGCTCCAGGCACAGGGGAGGGTGGAAGTGGGGGAAGGGAGAACATGTTCTGGGGACATGAAGTTCATTTTTCATATGGATTTGAAAGCATATGGCCACTGGCTTAGAAAGTCCAGATGGTAGAAACCTGGGATTGGATGTCTGGTCCTAGCACAAAGGATCTAACTAGCACACCTCCTCTCTGGCTACTTGGAAGCCCTCCATGGGCNCCACATTTAATGGATAGGCAGAGATGTCACCACTATCAGGCTTTTTATCTCTATTAAGGGCTTAAGAGGCCACTGTAGCATTTCCTCCCAAACTGTTCTTCCCTCTCCTCCTCCATGCTGGGTGTTTTCCTGGGAAACTCTGCCTCTGAGAAGGTGGCAGGTGCTTCTATCCCCAGTTAGAGCCCTGTCCACACCTCTCTTGTCTAAAATGGAATGTACCAGTTTAGACTGATTTCCATGCGCAGTTTGAAAAATATCATCTTGTGAGTCTAGCTCTTCTTTTTCAGTTTTCTTTGTCTTTTTAGTTAGCTTTTGAAGAAATCACCAGGTTTTTAAAGCACTATAGAAGAAACATTAAAAGGAGGGAAGCATTAACAATAGGGTGGCTCTGGACATTTTTTCCCCCTCTGCTTTTGCATTTGTGTGTATAATCATCCTGGATGGAGGATAGCTGGATGTAGCTGTTCTCAGTGTAGAGGCAGAAATTGTGGTGGTTTGGATGAGAATGGCCCCCTTAGGCTCATACATTTGTATGTTTTGGTCCCTAGTTAGTGAAACTGTTTGGGAAGGATTAGGAGATGTGGCCTTGTTGTAGTGGGTATGGCCTTGTTGGAGAAGGTGTGTCACTTTGAGGTTTCAAAAGCCCATGCCAAATTCAGACTCTCTCTTTCTCTCTCTGCCTGCTGTTTGTGGATCAGGATGTAAAGCTCACAGCTACTGCTCCAGTATCATGCCTGCCTGCTTCTCATCATGATGGACATGGACTAACCCTCTGAAATTGTAAGCAAGCCCCCAGTTAAATGTTTTCCTTTACAAGAATTGTTTTGGTCATAGTGTCCCTTCACAGCAGTAGAACAGTGACTAAAATAGAAATGTATAGATACANTCGAAGTTCAGAGAAGTTAAATAACTTCTGTGAAATTACACAGTAGCTCCAGAGTTCAACCCTGGTCTTGTGATCCTAAAATGGAAGGGTCTTCCCCTTCCTACCTCATTCCATTGACACAACAGGGTCATGAGAGATAGCTCAGCAGTTAACAGCAGTTAAGAGCCTTGCTGCTCCATCATGAGGCCCCCAATTTGGATACCAGGATCCATGTCCAGTGCCTCACGAATGCCTGTAACTCTAACCCCAAGGTATCTGACTCCTTCTTCTGGCCTCCAAGAGCACCATCACACACACACACACACACACACACACACACACACACACATATATATGTATATATATGTTTTTTTAATTTAAAGATACAGACAACAATAGAAGCAGCTGGTAGGTTTCGGTACTGGGTGATGGATATGTTTGTGTTTGGAATATGTGTGTACGAGTGTATGCATGAAAGGGCTCATGCAGATTTAATTAATTTTACATAAATATATATGGTAATTCAAATGCAGTATAGAGTAAGAGGGTATTGCATTTTATTTTAAAACCTTTGTTATTATTACTATTATCTGTGGCTGTGGTGTGTGTAAGCACATACATGACATGGTGTGAGTATGGAGGTCAGAAGAGAACTTAGTGAAGTTGGTTCTCTCCTTCTACCATTATATGGGTTCTGGGAATCATGTATCTGGGAATCAAACTCACGTTGCCAGGCTTGAACTGCAAGCCCCTTTACCCACTGAGCCATCTCATTGGCCCTAGATATTGCATTTGTCAATTGAGAACTTCCAAACTGCTAACTTAACCTTGTCAATATCCTATTGCTTACCTTAGCCAGGCAGGGGCAGCAGGTGTGTGCATGATTTTTGCATGTCACATGGGACCAAATTGGCAAGATGTCTACAGAGAGTGGATGCTTCGGGGATCAACACAGGAAATCAGATGATCTAAGATGAATAGTACCTGGCTTTGCCAATTAGCTCTCACCATAGACTGTCATTTCCATTTGTCATTGTTAAGACCAACAAAGAAAGCGATTCTGTGGCNTGCCTAAGGTCCTTTAGGAAGTTTACCAGGATNCAGCTGGCTGTGTCTGAANTAGCCCCAAGAGACTCGGGAAGAGATGGACCCTCCAGTCAGGGGCAGAGGACCCAGGAAAGGGGTTGAGAGTTGAGAAGGAAGCCTGAGGAGGCCTGGGGAGAGGCTGGGGATGTGGGGGAACAGACACTGTGGAGTTCCAAGCCTCTCATTCTCCTATAAGTGCCCTTCACAAATAGCTCCTGACTTGAGGGAGGTTCTAATCGTGATGCTGATGATATGAACCACCATCACCTAATATCCTACCCCCTACAAAGCATCCTTCAACTTCAGCACCCTCCTGGTGTGCGCAACAGCATCCACTGGCAGAAGGAGCTGCCTTCCATCACTATTTAGTNAGTGTCTTTCAAGCTCAGGGAAATGGCACAGAAAACTCTCTACTCACCATTCCATACCTGTTTATTTCTGTGACCTGGATAGATTCAAACTAAATCCTGTTTGTGAGAGGGACTGAAAATCAGTGCAAACTATGAGTTGCACACTTCCTTGCCCTGCATTCCACTACCATTAACCAAGAACTCACTCCTTCTCAACTCTCCAACCTAATGGCCCTCTGAAGTCTCTGGGACTAGCGGTGGACGTCCCTGTGTCACTGTCCTCCCTATCTCCCTGTAGGGATTCCTCACCAGCTTTGTTCACCTTTGCTCTCTGTGTGTGACCTTATGAGAATGCCCGGAACTGAACTTAACAGATGCCAGGATTTGCCCACCTCTTTCAGTGTAGTTGGGAGACTGGCTAGGGAGGAAAGTCATGTTCAAGCTCTGTGCTCTGTGGAAATGTTTCCTGGCCTCTAGGTACTGTCCTGATCCCCCCAAATCGTCTCTCCACCTCAAGACTGGTACCACTGTTTCCTTGCAGTCTTCAGGAACGACATCATCGCAGGCCATGACTTGCAGTGGCTCCAGGGTATGAGGCAAGATAGTGTT